>JAADVF010000096.1:0-57761 GCA_023334555.1 Elongisporangium undulatum | reverse complement strand
TTTCCAGATTACCTTCGCAGACGAAGACTTCGTCTTGTGCTCGGCCTCGGATGCCAACGGCAGCTTCACGGCCTACGGAACGGACCTGAACGTGGTCTTCTCGTACCTGAACGAGACCGTATCCATCGAGGCCCCAGAGCTCACGACCACCAACACTTGCGAGACCCTCTCGGACAGCACCACGGAGCTGACGTCTGCGATTGAGGCCATTCTCACGGGCCAGACCTCGAGTCTTTTCCGTCACCGCCGACGTTTGCACGAGTTGGCGCCTTCGGAAGAGCCGCGCCGCGCTCTGCTGGCCGACGCTACGTGCTCGTGCAAGAGCGAGAAGCGGCCGTGCGTGTTCTACCAGGGCCTGGACGTCACCTACGACGGCGGCCTACAGAACAACAACTCGTACTTCAAGGGCATCGAGGCCCACGCGCCGTGCTGCTCGTCCTTCAAATACGCCATTCTCAACACGGTCGACTACGGCTGGAACAACGACACGCTGCAGCAGAAGGTCTGCGATCTGGCCGTCGAAGTGAGCAACTCCAGCTCCGGCAGCGTCATCGAAGACACCATCATCGTGTCGCACTCCATGGCTGTGCTCATGGTCGCGGGTGCGCTGGCCACGGACAAGTGCTCGCTGGCGGCGTCCTCGACCTGGATCTCGCTCAGCGGGCCTCTGCACGGCACCATGGCCGCCGACTTCCAGCAGAGCATCTGCAACGGCGGCACGAGTGTGGCGGCCACTGCGCTCGAAGAGCTGGGCACGCTCATCGGCCAATGCCCGGGCAGCGACGCGCTCAAGTCGTTGGTCTACGAGAACGGCGCGTACGCCACGGCCACGGAGAACGCGCAGTACGTGGCTGCGCAGGAGGCCCACAAGAAGTACTCGGCCGCGACCATGTGCGGCGACAGCTTCTCGGGTCTGCTGTCGGCCGACTACATCGGTCTCCTGTTCGCAGGGCTCATCCTGCCGCACCACTCCAAGAAGAACGACGGCGTGGTACGTGAACGCTCTCGCTTCCTGACGCTTGGTCCTTGATCTCACTCGCCCTCTCTCTTGTACCAGGTCGAGTTCCAGAGCTGCATCGGCAATCTGTCGTCCTCGAGCTTCGACGACACGTACACCAGCACGTTCTACCAGGCGTCCATCAACCACGCCGACGCGGCCTTCCACAACGGCGACTCGCTCTTCAGCGACGCCAAGAAGCCCAACAAGTGGTTCGAGTGTCTTCTCTAGTCAGTAATACACTCCACTGCCGTGCCACTTGACTCTAGCTGCATTAGCAATCCGACGCAGCTGTAAAGGCTGCTGGCATTCGAAGGCTGCTTTGTGGAATGGCTTGACGCCCGTGGCACTGTGCAAATGGGTGAGCAGAGGCGGCCGATCGTTGAATCACAGAACGATCTTGCGTGCATAATCCGCTGCGTTGACGCGGCCATGTCCCTCTGGGACAGGAGGCTGCAGTGACATGTGCGATCATGTCAAGAGCAATCGTTCCATTTGTCTAACCAAGGCCAAGGGTGAGCCAGCCTCCACCCAGTAGCACTCAGAGCATCATCATACTCGGTGCCAGAGATGTGGATTCGAACCCCATGGCGTGATCACCGGCGATTGCAGCATCAGTGCCTTTGAATCTGCTTCACGCTTCGCACATCACTTCCGGTTTTCGTCTCAAGCGCTCCAGTCCATAGCCATGATCGCTCGGCCGTTCGTTCTTCTCGCGGCTCTGGCCGCCTCCGTGGCCTCTGCGGCCTATCCGTCCATGCACCTGGCCATCCACATCAAGCGCGCGTCCATGAGCATCTATGGAAGCACCGACTTCGACGTGTACGTGAACCCGGTGGTCTCGGATAACAGCAACGGCACCGAGGTCGTGTCCTTTGACGGCGAGACCACGCTCAAGGACACCGCGGGCAACGCCTACACGTTCTCGGTGGTTGACCGCGTGCCGTACTACTCTGTAGCCGGCACCGACGGCACGACTACCACGACGTGTCTTCCCGTGGGCGTGCTCCCGCCTGTAGACGACGTCGTGGCTGCGCTGACCTCGGCCACGCCCGTGGACCAGGTGGACACCACGCAGGACATCAACTGCACCAACGGTACGTTCTTCCAGCTCGAGTTCGCCGGTGAAGGCTTCGTCCTGTGCTCGGCCGCCGAGAGCGGCGCCAGCTTCACGGCCTACGGTGAGGATCTGGACGTCACGTTCAGCTACTTGACCGAGATTGTAGCCATTACGGCGCCGACGCTCAGCGACGCCAGCGCCACGTGTGAGAGTCTGCCCGAGAGCACCGTGGAGCTCACGTCAACGGCCGAGGCCATCCTCACGGGCGAGACCTCGAGCCTGTTTAACCAACGCCGTCGCCTGCACGAACTGTCGCCCTCAAACGAGCCCCGCCGCGCTCTACTGGCTGACGCCACGTGCGCGTGCAAGGGCGTGAAGCGTCCGTGCGTCTTCTACCAGGGTATCGATGTCGCCAGCGACACGGGACTGCAGGACAGCAACTCATACTTCAAGGGCATCGAAGACCACGCGCCGTGCTGCTCGTCCTTCAAGTACGCCATGCTCAACACGGTGGACAACGCTTGGAACAACGCCTCCCTGCAGCAGCGCGTCTGTGACACGGCGCTGGAGGTGAGCAACTCCAGCACCGGCACCGTGATCGAAGACACCATCATTGTGTCGCACTCGATGGCTGTGCTCATGGTCTCCGGCGCTTTGGCCACAGACAAGTGCTCGCTGGGCTCGTCCTCGACTTGGGTCGCCATCAGCGGACCGCTGCACGGCTCCAAGGCCTCGGACTTCCAGCGCAGCATCTGCGATGGCGGCACCACTGTGACCGCCACGGTGCTTCAGGACCTCGGGAACCTCATCAATGAGTGCCCCGGCACAACGTCGCGTCGCTCGATCGTGTACGAGAACGAGACCTACGCCACGGCGGCCCTGGATGCCGACTACGCGGCGGCCCAGGCTGCGCACCTCAAGTACTCGTACGCCACCATGTGCGGCGACAGCTACTCTGGCCTCGTGTCCAGCGACTACCTCGGCCTCTGGTTCGGCGGCTGGATCTTCCCGCACCACTCAAGCAAGAACGACGGCCTGGTGCGTTTGTTTGTGGTAGTATTGCCGCTTGGGCAAGCGTTGACTGACTGCTCGTGTTCTGTTTGTATCAGGTTGAGTTCCAGAGCTGCCAGGGCGTTCTTGACGCCTCGCTCTTTGACGACACGTACACCAGTCGGTACTATCGCCCTTCCATCAACCACGCAGACGCAGCCTTCCACAACGGCGACGGTCTCTTCAGCAACGCGCGCAAGCCCAACAAGTGGTTCGAGTGCTTGCTGTAAGCGCATTCAGTAACAGACAATATTCAACTCCGACTATGATACCTTAGTACACGCGTGTTGGCTTAGCTGTCTGTCCGAGCCTGGACTGCAGAGTCATGGCCCACTGCTTCACTCGAGGAGATTGGCAGCGCTCGAGCAAGCAGCCATCGATGGCGTGACACGACCAGGTCTTCTCGCGTGGTGCTGGCCCGTCGGTTGCGGCGCACCACTGGTTGTGCACTCCGGCTTTGCTCGGTCTTGTTGTTCTTGGCCAGGCGCTCGTCAACGCGCTTCAGCAGATCGCTCGCCTGGTGGTGCTGGTCGTTCTTTTGTGCGTCTGATTCCACACGCAGCCTCCAGGGCACTGCTCTTGCCTCAGGCTTCCCTTGCACCGGCAGGCTTGGAGCTGGCTCATTGATCCTGCCCAGCAGTTCACCATTGAGCGACCAGATTGAGATGGCTCCGTTCTCGACCAGGGTCATCACTATTGTGGAGCAGCCAGTTGTCAACGTGCCTTGCAGCCTTGCTGCTTTGATGCTTCGAATGGCCATGGGCTTGTGGGCCTTCCATTGATGCACTTTGCTAACCAATGAGGCTGGTAGCACGCCTTTTGAGTCGCTGCTCGTAGTCGAACTGTTCGTGGCCCGGCTGTAGAGTGTGTGGTGCTGCGATCGCTGTCGAAGCGCCTCCAAATGGTCAAACACAGCAGCTAAACTGTACACAGAGAGAAACCCTATTGCAATAGTGAGTACTCAGTCATCTAGTTCGGTAGCCCACAGGGCCGAGAATTGTACCTTGTTCATCGCCCACACAGAGCAGATTATCGTTCTCGGGGCCTCCAGACAGCCAGTCCACCGACCGAATCGCTGGCGCATTCATCTTGGGCACATCGTTTGGTTTTGGAAGCTGCGTCACAAAGGCCTTGGACGATCCATTCGTCTGGTCCGTGCGATGGGTCATGCACAACAGAAGCTCATGCGAGTGCATGAACATGGGTGGCATGGGCGCACTAGCCCATAGCGAGAGCTGGCTGCTGTTCTCTTCCAGACAGATGAAGCATGGGAACGGCTGCAGATACAGAAGCTGCAATGTCGCACGGCCATCCTGGTGATTGGATGAGTTGCTGCTCTCTTGGGCCATGACCCGGCCACTCTTGGCATTCCAAATGCACAGCGACCGATTCGTCGAGGATCCAGTGGCCAGAGTCAGCAGCGTGTCGTGCACATCCAGACAGGAAACGGTGGCCATGGGCTCCATTGTGCCGTGGATTGCGTCTCGCTTGCCTGCAATAAAATCCTTCAGCACCTCAAGCAGCGTGGCGAACGTCAGCATCTGATCGCTTGCGGCAGGTGCTAGTGCTGGCTCTGCCACAGTGGATCCGTGCCGTCTGATGTGCGGCCTCACACGGAACGATGACGAGCCGGACGACACAGCGCCTGGGAACACCTTCTGCAGGATATGCGGCACTTTGGACAGCGGGATGGAGCCGGAACCCGAGCGATCCACTTGACAGAAGATCCGCTTGAGCCGGTCGATCTCATTGCCATAGAAGCAAGCGCGTAGCGTAGACGGGATCGAGTACGTCATTTCTTCATACACGCCAGTCTCACGCAATGTCGCTGCCTCGTGAAGATAGGCCGTACAAGAGCTCTGCACGCCCCGCCAGTGGTTCAGCGAGTGGATGGTCTCTAGCGTGTCTGCGTGAAGGATGAACACGTTGCCGTCCACACCGCCCGAGACGACCTTGCGCGTGGTGGAGATCCACTTGATGGCTGTCACTTCGACCTGATGAACGCTCTTCCGGATCACCACAGCGCCACTGGGCAGGATCAAGCGAGCGATTCGGCCGTCGATCGTCCCAACAAAGCAGGAAAAGTGGTTGTCCACTGCACACGCGCTAGTCATCTCCGAACCCACGCGACTTGTGACGGACCGAACCAGTCGGCCAGTGTGCACGTCCCAGAACTTGATCTCGTAGCCTGTGAACACGATAAACGCGTCGTTGGTGGCGCTGTACATCATCGTAATGGGCGTCACGCCTTCCTGACTGTCCAGTGTCTCGTTCTCGGCCGGGACGCCTGGATTCATGGCGCTGGTGTTGCTTTCTACCTCCAAGGTATCCCCAGAGCCCAGAAGCGTCGGCGATGGATCCAGGAAGAAGATGCTGGAGTGGGCGATCGCGATGCGCTTTTCGCCTGCGATATAGCACATGGAGTTCATCGGCCGCTTTCGCTGCGGGAGATCACCCTTGATGTAGAACTCGGCCGTGATCGTCTGCACTTCGGCGAACTTGCGCAGGTCCCAGATCTTGATCATGCCGCTTTTGTCGGCCGTGATCACTTGGTTGGAGTTCGTAGACACTTCCAGTCCGATCAGCTCGTCATGGTGACCTGTCAGGGACCCGATTTGCTGCTCCACGTGCGGATTCCAAATCTGCAGCGTGTGGTCCAGCCCCCCGCTGATCAAATAGCCCTGCTCAGCGCTGTATTTCAGCAGCGACACGCCCTTGCGATGGCCCACGAGCGTCTTGGTCACGCGGCTCACATTCAGATCCACCAGATAGATCTTGCTGTCCAGGCAGGCGCTCGCGAGCATGTGCATGGAATCAATGACCTCAATGTCGGACATCACGGCGTGGCCTTCGTGGAAGAACGAGTGCAGGCACGTGAGCGAGTCAGTGTCCCACATGTGGACCTGGCCGCTTGTACACGACGAGAAGAGCGTTGGGGAGGTCGCCGCCCCAGAGGAGATCGCCAGCGCTGTCTGCACCGCATTCGTTGGTATTTGCTAGATCAACAGACATGGAGAGTGTGTTTCATGAGGTCTTGAGGTATCTAGAAGAGTGAGAGAGTGGCTAATACCTGGCGAATCTGGAGCCGATCGACATCGTACAGCGATATCACAGGAGATGTCGAGGCTGTGATCACGTACCGACCAAAGGGCGAATAGAGAGCATCCAGGATGTGGTGACTGCGCTGATCCGCACTGTCAAGTCACAGCAGTGAGTGGATAACAGATATCTCCTGGTGCAATCTGGTGTTTGTTACCTGGACGTCTGAGCTCTCCGCGCGATCGTGTTGGTTGCGGCATCCAGCATCTGGAAGCCCCTGTTGCTCTTGTCGTGGAGCAGTACTTGGTTCACCTCAGCAAAGTAAAACTACATAGGATCACCAGTGAGAGTCAGACGACAGGAGTCTGGTGCATGTCGACTTGGGACTCACCATTCCAAGCACTTCGGAGGTCATCTTCATGGGCTCAGGAGCCAAGTAGGATTGATACTGCACAAGTGTCAGTAGTCGTCAGGCGAACGTTGATGATGCATTGGTCACCTTTTTGATGACTTCGGTATCCACGGCAATGCGCACGTCTGACCAACAGTGATACGTTTAGTACGAGCCATTCGCCCACGTGGCAACAGTATCGCTCGCCTAGGTTCCGCGAGAGGAACGTGCTAAAGTCCAGCCATGTGATTCGGCCGCAGGAGCGCAGATCCGCATGACGGAACAGAGTGCTCAGATCTCGTACGGTGTCAACCTAGTAATTCCACATACAGTGAGAACCAATCGCAGGGCTCTGCAGCGTACCATCGATAGCTTACGCGCTGGTTGCGCTCCAATTGCTTCTGCGACTCTAATTGCGTGAGCATTTCCGTCACAAACGCTTCTTCACTTAGATTGCCGTGCTTCCCGAATGCGCAGTGTATGGCCTCCATCCCGTCCTTGTCTGTGAGGGACAACATCAGCCAGCACTCACAGCCGCTCTATCAAGAAGCATACTTACCCAAGTGCATGGCGATGGATGTGGGGTTCTTCATCTCGTCTGGCTTGCTACCGTCACGTGAGGTATCACTATGCGCAGATTGCCGCCTCTGGCGATGTGGAGGCGCCGTGCGGGTCCGTGAGTCTCCAGTTCTACCACTCGAGACCCCGCCGGTTGCAGCAGCAGCGCTCAGGTTCTTGGCTTTCTGCTCTCGCACGTCACGGAACGGCTGGCCCTCGCGGATCTTGGGGAAGTAGCTCGCAGTATCTGCCACGAACCCATTGCCGAAATGCTCACGCCTCCGCTGCGCATCCACAGTCGCCGGTCTCTCCGCTTCGAATCTGCGTCGTACGTTCTGGAAAGCCGCTGGGATCTGTCACTTGCGGGCGTCAGCTTGGAGTCTCCACTGAAACAACGAGCCACCCAAAGAGACTCACTTCTTCCAGCTCGTGCACTCTGCGGCCGTCGCGCCCTAGAGTCCGCACGCCATCCCTGTGCAGCATGGCTGCCTGCGAGCAGATCACGAGCTGCAATCAAGAAGACCAACTCGCCACTCAAAGCCGTCCAGAGCGTTTCAAAAGACCGCACTGAGGCTATTATTACTGCAGTGGTTCCTTCCGCTGAAGAACCGCTTGGGCGAGAACTTCCTCGACAATCTGCGTCCAGTGGTCCTTAGGCGTGATCTCCAGCTCGTACTCCTGGAAGGCGGCCACGTAGTTGCACTCCTTGTAGCCCAGCCTATAGAGCAATCGCGTTGTCAGCGTCAACAGCATCTCATAGATAGAGGCGCGATGCCTGTGATAGCAAACGCACTTGCTGAAGAGCCCCAGCGATGCGTGGTTCTCTTCGTTGATCTTGCAGTAAATGCGCGAGACATGGAGCTCCGATGACGCTAGAACGCGTTCATCACACGACGGCAACAACAGTCAGCGCTGATCATTTGTACTGACTGCCGCATAACAAGAAGCATTCCTCTCACCATAGGCCATGAGCAGCTTCACGGCCTCTTGGGCAAAGCCCTGGCGTCTGTACTTGGGCTCTGCGATCATGACCTCGATCTCGCAGGCCAGAGGGTCCTCGTAGTCGTTGAAGAACAGATTGACATCCCCAGCCATGCCTACAGGAGCCAGACGATAACAGCTTGAGTTCCGTAGTCAGGATACGCGAATGACTCTCTGGGGGCCAAAGAGTCATCGAAATCTCAACGTACGATCGATGGCGCCTTGACTCGTGTAGTCGGACTCATCACCGGCCGAGTCTCGGGCCAAGACGATGAACGTGCACTCTACCACCATCGACAGTCAGCAAAACACAGGATTGGGAGAATACAACTCCGTTGTGCTCAAGACGATCCCCACGAGGCTCGTACTCTTGTCATCCTCCCGCCAGGACTGCTGGTTGGCGTACTCCTCCTCCACCGTCAGCCGCTCCGACGCCGTCATCTCTGCGGCACAGACAAGCGCACGCGATCCATTAGGCCTCGCACGTAAAGCAGTGACTTCTGACACGACAGCCACGCACCCAGAATCCACGGATCGGCCATCCAGCCATGGTACTTGGCCACGTGCTGCTTCTCGTACGGCACGAGCGTCACCTTGGAGCCGATCTAGTCAAGCACACAGCAGAGTACAGGATGTGAGCTTATCAGAGTCGGATGCAGCGGCATGTGAATGTCTGTTGGATCCATCAGCAGCAGCCACACGCTGGCAGGAGCCACACACACAGACGTACAATACACAGCCCAGCGTTCGCTCTCATGGTGTCGGTGTCGAGCCTCTATTGTGCCATTATATTGGACCAACAGCTTATCTTGACGATGATTGGCTAAAAACAAGCAGACATTTTATGTTGCGCATACTTTCTAGCAACATAAAATGGTTTACTGCAATTGGTTATTTGGTCACATGGCTACACTTTCACGCCGCGTGGGCCTGGGCCACAGGAAGCGCATACATGAGCATCGGGCCCTTGACCGGCAGCGTAAGCGAGCTGTCGTACGTGATGTGCTGGCCTGGCGCGAGAGTCAGACGGTACCGGCTGAGCAGACTGGCCACCACGATCTTGGTCTCGGTCATGGCCATGTTCATGCCCAGGCACATGCGCGGGCCGGCGTTGAACGAGCTGAACTTGAAGGCCGAGACTGGGACGAGCTTTCCCGTCTCCTGGTCGATCCAGCGCTCTGGGTTGAAGAGCTTGGCGTCTTCTCCCCACACGCTCTTCAGCCGACCCTCGACGTAGGTCGTGTACACCACCACACTGCCCTTCTTGACGAACGTGCCGTCGCTCAGCACAGTGTCGCGAATGGCTCGCTTCATGTTGGACGGCACTGGCGGGTACAGCCGAAGCGTCTCCTTCAGCGCGGCCTCCATGTACGTAAGATGCGCGACCTGGTCCAGCGTGGGGGCGGAGATCTCGCCAGCCATGAGCTCGGGTAGCTGGCGCTGGAGCTCTTGGCGGAGCTTCTCCTCTACGCGCGGGTACTGACTGAGGCAGTAGAAGAACCAGCTCATAAGCTGCGCAGTCGTGTCGCGCCCAGCGATCACAAAGTTCACGACGATGTCACGCAGGAAGACCGGGTCGACCTCGCTGTCGCTGTCGTTACTGGCGTTGTCCAGGAACAGCGTCACGAGGTTCTTCTCCTGGCTGGCGGTCCACTTGGACGACGCGGCCTCCGGCTTGTTCTGCTGCACCAGCTCTCGGTTCTCAATGGACTGCGAGATGATGGAGAACACGGCCTCGTCAATCACTCGAATGTGGCGCTTGAGCTCGCCCTCAATGCCCACGTTGAAGTACCGCATGGTGGACCAGAACCAGTCGGGGCGGATGAAGCGAGACGACAGGACGCGCAGGGACGTGTCGAACGCGTGCTCAAACTCGTTATACGGAGCCTCCATGCAGCCCAACTGGATACCAAGGCCGATCTCTGCGAACGTTTCGAGAGTGAACTTGTTGAGCAGCTTGACCATGGACAGCGGCTCCCCTCTGGTCGCCGCGCTGTCCAGGATGCGGTTCATTACGTGGATGTTCTTGTGCGCCACGGACGCCATGGAGGTGCGCAGCGCGTTCATGGTGAACAGGTTGCTGGCAGTCTTGCGCTGATGCACCCACTTGAAGCCATCCGTGGCGAAGATGCCGTGGCCCAGGAGATCGCCCAGGTTGCGGTGGTGGACCGGAGCCTTCTCGAAGTCGTCAAAGTGGGTCTTGAGCACGTCCTCAAAGTGCTCGGGAGTATGGAGGAAGATCCCTTGTGGAGTGCCCAGGACGTGCATGGCGAAGGGGCGGTCATCAAAGCGCTCGGCGAGTTCCACGAGCCAGTCGTAGAAGTCTGCGGAGCGCCGAGTGGCGCCCACTAAGTCACCGAGGATCGGCATGTGATCCGGAGGGTACTCCAGCGCTCGATGCTGCTGGTTTGATGCTGACGGGGTGGTCTTGGGCGACTCAGTGAGCCAACTCAGAATCCATTGCGCTACAAACCAGAAGCTCAACAGATCTACCAGCAGCAGGAAGAGCGTGCCGTTCCACGAGTGATCAGTGAGTTCTTGGGCCCAGAACTCGAGCATGGCTGACGGACGCAGCGACTGGAAGCTCATGACGGCGTCTTCTCCGAGGCAAATGCTGGAATGAGAGAGAGCGAGAGAAGACGTGAAACTGATCTGCGCTGCACGTTGCCTGGTCTTACTGTTCTCTCTCTCTCCTCTGCTATCCAAGGGATATGTCTTACCGATTCATCAACCGCCTGGTTAGGCCCGCCCATGAGCCACTTCAAGCACGCGACCACGCCATGGAACCGCGTATCGCGACCGGCCTTACCGCTGCTCTTTACAGTGCCTCTGCCGCTGGATCCTCCTCTTCTTCTTCTGCTCGTAAGGCACTTTGCCGCTTCTTGGAACCTACCGGACCAGTGGCTGGCGTCATCCGAGGGAGCGCATGCTTGCAAATCAGTTTTCTCAGAAATTCTGATTCGGAGTTATAAATAGGCATGGCTACATATATGACAGAATGGTGGTCACTGATTGATTCACGGAAATAGACGACACGACAACGGAACAACAACTAGTAGGCGGAAGGACTGAGCGGCAGCACGCGCATGAGCAGAGGCGACTTGGGCGGCAGCGTCATAGACTGCGCATACGTCACGGGATGCTGGCCATCCACGAGCTTCAGATGGAACCGGCTCAGGACGCAGCACGCCACGACCTTCATCTCGCTCAGCGCCAGGTTCACGCCGAGACACTTGCGCGGGCCCGCGCCAAAGACGATGAACTTGAAGGGCGACACGGACACGATCTTGCCTGTCTGCGGTTCGATCCACCGCTCAGGCTTGAACTGCTTAGCATCCGGGCCCCAGACGTGCTCCATGCGACCGATGGCGTAGGACGGGATCATGATGCAGGACCCGGCCTTGACGAACGTACCGTCGCACAGCAAGACGTCGCGCTTGGCCTGTTTCATGTTCAAGGGTACGGATGGATACAGTCGCAGCGTCTCCTTCAGAGCCGCTTCCAGGTACGCGAGCTGCGCCACTTGGTCCATCGAAGGCGCCGTGATCGCGCCTGCCAGAAGCTCAGGTAGTTTGCTGGCCAGCTCCTTGCGGATCTTGATCTCCACTTCCGGATGCTGGCTGAGGCAGTAGAAGAACCAACTCATCGCCTGTGCTGTGGTGTCTCGACCAGCGACCAGGAAGTTTACGACCACGTCTCGGATGAACGTCGGGTCTGCTTGCTCTTCGCCCTTGCGTGCGTTGTCAAGGAAGAGGGAGACCAGATGCGGCTTAGTCTTGGGCACTGCAGGCGATTCCAAATCCTTGGCTGATAACTTCAGTGACCTGGAGATGGTTCTATACGCCATAGCGTCGATAACCTGCACGTCCTTCTTCAGCTGGCGCTCGGGGCCGACATTCAACCAGCGCAGCGTCTTCCAGTACCAAGCAGGGCGCATGGACCGCCAGAAGTTGATGCGCTGCGTACTCTCAATAGCGGCCTGAAATGGATGCTCCTCACGCGCGTCCAGGCCGTTGAGCTGCACGCCAAAGCCGATCTCCGCAAACACTTCGATGGTGAAGCGGTTGATCAGCTTGGCCAGTCCAATCGGCTGGTCAGAGTCCGCACTACGCTGCAGAACGCCAAGCAGCACGGGGATCTGCTTGTGCACACTCGTGGCCACGGCTTCACGCAGAGCGTTCATGGTGAACAGGTGGCTGGCCGTCTTGCGCTGGTGGATCCAAGCGGGGCCATCGACCGTGAAGATGCCGTCGCCCAGCACGTCGAACAGCAGATCGTGGAAGAACGGCCCGCGCTCGAAGTTGTCGAACTGCGTGGCTAGAACGTCCTCTAGCAGCTCCGGCGTGGTAACGTAGATGCTGGGCGGCGTCCCCAGCACTCGCAACTCGTGCGGCCGGCCGTGGAACCCATCAGCGAGCCTCGTGAGCCAGTCGTAGAAGTCAGAGCTGTGGAGAACCGCCTGCAGCGTGTCGCCCAGCAGCGGCAGTCGGTACGGAGGGTGCGCCAGCGGAGGCGTCTTGAGCTCAATGTCGCTCCAGGACGTGAGCAGAGTCGCCAGGCCCCAGAAGGCCGAGACGACCAGCAGCACGACCAGCAGTATCACCAGGTACAGCACGAGCACAGCGGAGTTCCAGACGGTCAGCATGGCCATGGAAAGAACGAGAATGGATTGAGATGGAGCAGAGCCTTCAAGCAATGACTCGTGAGCCCACTCGCGTCATCCTAGGACCAACAAGATCGCGAACGTCCAGTCGCAAGTGGCGCCATCCGTGGGCGAATGGTGATGGGTAACATTGGATACTAACGAGTGTGCCTAGAGATGGGCACCGCTCGCACCAGCAGCGGGTGTTTCATGGGCAGCGTCATCGACGGAACGTACACGACTGGCTGCTGCTCCGGCGCCAGCTCCAGTCGGAAGCGACGGAGTACAGTCGCCAGCACCAGCTTGATCTCGCTGTTGGCCAGAGCCACGCCGATACACTTGCGAGGACCGCTGCTGAAGGCGTTAAACTTGAACGGAGAGACCGGCACGATCTTCCCGGTCTCCGAGTCGATCCAGCGCTCCGGTCTGAACTGCTTGGCGTCCGAGCCCCACACGCTCTCGCTTCTGCCCAAAACGTAGGCGGAGACTGTCACGCAGGTGCCGGCCTGGACGAACGTGCCATCGCACAGCACCGTGTCTCGATTGGCGTGCTTGACGTTGGCCGGCACCGACGGATATAAGCGCAGCGTCTCTTTCACCACCGCGTCCAAATAGACCAACCGGTTGACCTGAGCCATCATCTGTGGGTCTGCTTGGCCAGTCCACAGCTCAGGCAGCTTGGTTTGGAGCTCTTGGCGAAGCTTCTTCTCCACTGTCGGGTGCTGCGTGAGGGCGTAGACACACCAGCTCAAGGCCTGAGCCATTGTATCGCGTCCTGCGATGAGGAAGTTGACCACAATGTCTCGAAGAAACGTAGGATCAACATGCTCTGCGCTCTGCTGATCCAGGAACATGGAGATCAGCGTGGGCTTCTTCTTGCCAGGCGTCAAGCCGTTCGTCCGGTTCTTTAGCGTCTGGACAATGATGCCCACGATCGTCTCGTCAATCACTCGGATGTGCTGCTTGAGTGACCGCTCTCGGCCCATGTCGAGCCAACGCAGAGTCTTCCAGAGCCACGGCGGCCTCAGAAACCTCAGGAACACGATCTGCTGGGCGCCATCGAGCGCAGCGACGAACGGATGCTCCTCTTGTGAGGCAAGCGACTGGAGCTCAGTGCCGAATCCGATCTCTGCGAACGTGTCGATGGTGAACCGACTGAAGAGCCTGGCCAGGTCGATAACTTCTCCATCAGACTGCGACAGGACGCTCAGTAAGACTGGAAAATGTGAGCGCACAGTCGTGTTCAGAGCCTCACGCAATGCATTCATGGTGAACAAGTGGCTGGACGTCTTCCTCTGGTGCACCCACTGGGCTCCGTCCGCTCCAAAGATGCCGCTTTGACCGATCAAGTCGCCCAGGATGTCTCGGAAGAACGGGCCTCGGTCGAAACTCTCAAACTGGGTCTTGAGAATGTCCTCGAAGAGCTCCGGGCGGCTCACGATGATCCCTGGCGGCGTGCCTGGGATCTTCATGGAGTACGACCGGCCGTGGAAGCACTCGGACAGATACACCAGCCCATCCAGATAGTCGTTCGTGTGCCTGATGACCTGCACGAGATCGCCCAGAAGCGGCAGGCGGTACTGCGCATGTGGCAGCTCGAGAGTATTTCGTTCCGCTGCTGAAGCCCAATGAGCCAGCAGCCAAAGACTCAGCACTGATAGCAGAGCGAATACGACGAGTGCAGCCATCATGACGCTTTGAAGCCAAGTGCGTGGCGTTTCTCTGGTGGAACGAATTGGTTTCTGGCCTTTCCAATCGCTCAGACGTCAGCGCCGAAGCCATCTAAGGGACAACCTATTGACTCTGAACTGGCGTCCTACTCCACCAAATATCCAGAGCCCCAACTCTCTGCTTGGCCACAGGAAACAGCGTCATGAACCGATGGATTTATTGGCTTAGAGCGTGATCTACGTGGACCAAAAGCTGGCCACTCATGGCGAGCGTCATGGATGGCGTGTACGTGATCTCCTGGTCCGGAACGAGCTCCAACTGGAAGCGACTGAAGATGCTGGCAAGCAGCATCTTGATCTCCGTCGCGGCCAAGGCCATGCCTAGGCACTTGCGTGGGCCTGCGCCGAACGCATTGTCCTGGAAGGCCGAAACGCGGCGGATCGTGCCTGTGTCGGCGTCAATCCAGCGCTCGGGCTTGAAGAGCTTGGCATCCGGACCCCAGACGCTCTCGAGTCGCCCCATGACGTACGCTGGGATGGTGACGCTGGTGCCTGCCTGGATGAACGTGCCGTCGGACAACACAGTGTCCTTGTTGGCCATCTTGACATTGGCTGGGATGGACGGATACAAGCGAAGCGTCTCTTTCAGCACGGCCTTCATGTACACCAGTTGGTTGGTCTGCTCCATGAACGGAGCTGCGATGTTGCCAGCCACTAGCTCAGGCAGCTTGGCTCGTAGCTCATCTTGGATCTGGGCCATCACATGCGGATGCTCCAGAACAGCAAAGACGCACCAGGCCATGGCCTGAGCCGTCGTGTCACTTCCTGCGATGAGGAAGTTGACCATGATATCGCGCAGATACACTGGGTCAAGCTCTGTCTCTGGATCCTCCCGGCTCATGGTATCCATGAACATGGAGATCAGAGTCTGTGGGGCCCTCTTGTCACTAGCATTGGCCCTATGGCTTCGCGCATCCAGAGCCTTGGAGATGATGCCGTAGATCGTGGCGTTGATGACGCTTAAGTGCTGCTTGAGCTCGTGTTCTCGACCGATATCCAGCCAACGTAATGCCTTCCAGTACCAGGCCGGACGCAGGGTCCGCAGGAACGAAATGCGTTGCGCCCCATCGACTGCGATCGCAAATGCATGGTCCTCTTTGGCATCCAGTTCCCCCAGCTCAATGCCAAAGCAAAGCTCAGCAAACACGTCGATGGTGAAGCGATGAAAGAGCTGGATCAGCCCCAGCGGCTGCTTGGCTGCTGCAGCTCTCTGGAAGATATCGTGCACTACGGGGATTCGACTGTTCATGGTTCTGCTCGTAGCGTCTCGCAGCGCGTTCATGGAGAACAAATGACTGGCCGTCTTGCGCTGGTGCACCCACTTGGTTCCATCGGCTGCGAAGATGCCGTCGCCCAGCAGATCGCGCATTATGTCCTGGAAGAACGGACCCTTGTCGAACGTCTCGAACTGGGTCTTGAGCACGTCTTGAAACAGATCCGGGTGACTCAGGACCATGCCAGGCGGCTGGCCCAGGATCTTGAGGCCATGAGGGCGCCCGTCAAAGTGCTCCGCCAGCATCACGAGCGCATCGAGGTAGTCGTGTGTGCGCTGGATGGCACCAAGCGTATCCCCAATCAGAGGGTAGTGGTCCGGTGGATATGGCAGAGCTCGTGACTGGAGCTTGTGATTGACTTCGAATCTCCAGACGTACAGAGCGAAGACCAGCAGCAACAGAGCTGCAACAGGTTCGTGCTGCTCCATGAACCATAGCGGACAGAGCGTCGTGGTGGGGCCCATGACTTAAGACGTTGTGTGAGCAGCTACTGCATCCTTTTAGATCCAGGTTCGGCGTCATTTGAGGGAGTGGAGTGGGCTATGCCCATCAGCAGAGGTCCACTCAATACCTTCGAGTGATGGCCACATGCATACAGTGCTTACGTCTGCATGGAAATGACGCTGTGGATGTAAGTACGTGCTTCGTTCGCAATGGCTTGACTGTTATCAGACCACACTTGGTTCAAAGGGCGATCCTCTCTACTACCGATATCTCTGCCCAAGGAGAGTTCCGATGCGCTCCTTGGGGCTTTAAACTGGGGCCTCTCAGACTGGCGTCACGCGCATGTACAGCTCGTGCTTCATGGACAGCGTGACTGATGGCTTGTACGTCACCACGCTCCCTGGCTCCAGCTCAAAGTCGAACTTGGTCAGCACGCTGGCCAGCACGATCTTGAGCTCCGTCATGGACATGTGCATACCGATGCACTTGCGCGGGCCAGCTCCAAACGTACTGAACTTGTAGGCCGACACACGCTTCACCTTGCCAGTTTCTGGGTCGATCCAGCGCTCCGGATTGAACTGCTTGGCGTCCGGACCCCAGACGCTCTCCAGGCGGCCCATGGCGTAGGCTGCCAGCGTGACCGTGGAGCCGGCCTTGACGAATGTGCCGTCGCTGAGCACCGTGTCGCGGTTCGCCTGCTTGATATTGGTCGGGACGCCCGGATACAGGCGCATCGTTTCCTTCACGATGGCCTCCAGGTATGCCAGCGGCGCCACCTGGTCCATGGTCGGCGCCATGATCTGGCCCGAGACCAGCCCCGGCAGCTTGTCCTTGAGCTCTGCACGCAGCTTCTCCACGATCTCCGGGTGCTGACTCAGCTCGTAGAAGCACCAGCTGAAGGCTTGGGCCGTGGTGTCGCGCCCAGCGACCAGCAGGTTCACCACGAGATCGCGCAGTCCGACCGGATCGAACTCCATCGTCGGGTCCTTTTTCATGCGTTCGAGATACAGCGACACGACGTCCACTTTCTTCTTGGCAGTCGCCGCCGCTGGCCGATGCTGCAGCTCCATGGCCTCTGCGATGATGCTGTAGATGAGGTTGTCCACCACGCGCACCGAGTCCTTGAGCTCGCGCTCGCGACCAATGTTGAGCCAGCGCATGGTGCGCCAGATCCAGCCGGGCCGCGTGAACCGCAGGAACGACGTGGCCTGCACGCGCTCCAGCGCGCGCGCGAACGGATGGTCCTCACCCCGCGTGAGGCAGTGCAGGTTCACGCCAAAGCCGAAATCCGCGAACGCGTCCATGGTGAACCGGTGCATGAGCTGGTTCACGGGCACGGGCGAGCCTGAGTTGGCGCCACGCTGCAGCACTTCGCACAGCAGCGGGATCCGCTTCTTCACGGCCGAGTCCATGCAGTCGCGCAGCGCGTTCGTGGTGAACAGCGCGCTGGCGATCTTGCGCTGGTGGCTCCACTTGGTGCCATCCACAGCGAAGATGCCCTGGCCCAGCGAGTCGCCCAGCACGTCGCGGAAGTGCGGACCCTTGTCAAAGCAGTCGAACTGGGTCTTGAGCACGTCCTCGAACAGCTCCGGAGAGCTCACGAAGACGCCTGTGGGCAAGCCGACGATCTTGAGCCCGTGCGGACGGCCCTGGAAGTACTCGGTGACCTGCACGAGCGCCTCCAGGAAGTCGGACGTGTGCCACATCATGCCCAGCGTATTGCCCAGAATCGGCAGTGCGTAGGGGGCCAGAGGCAGCGGCTTGGCCCTGCGCTCCAGGTCCGACATGTTGCGCCACTTGTAGAGCCAACGGCCAGCCTGCCACAGCGTAATGGGCAGTAGAGGCAGCAGGAACGAGCGGCTGGTCCATGGGCGAGCATGCAGCCCCATCATCAGAGAACTGGTCAGCATGGGCACAGGTACGAAAGCGCAGAGAAGGAGGCTACTGCGCACGTCGTGGATCAAGTGGGAATGAAGACTGCACCTCTGTCAAGCGCAATGGAGCTGGATCCGGATCGTGATGACCGTGCGATCATCGGAGGGACCAAGGCAGAGATACCAACAGGTCTGTGTGCTGGATACGGAGCAAGATGACGTGCACCACAGATTCTTAGACCTTGGATGGCTCAGAGGGCATGCGGCTGGGCATCAAGGCAGACCGCCGATCAGACGTGACGCCAGACCAAGAGCCATGGGTCTACACTGGCTGCCTGGAGAGGCCTCTTGGGGCTTCTTCAGCTGATGTTTCGTCTGCACCACTCTGGCACATGGCTTCACTCACGTCCATCAGGATCCTCTATTTAGGTGCCCGATCTGCTGGCGCGCACAATTCGAGCGCTTCTACCGATTCGGACGGACAATCCGCTGATGAGCAGGCAGGACTAGCTAGCTCCAGCGCTCCGCCGCTCTCTGCCTGCTGAAGCCATGCGAATCAACTGGATTGGATTGACGGCCTTAACACGACTCTACCCGACGCTTCGCTCTCCACGCAGGGAGCAACACCAAGTGCGTGCATGTGGACCGCGTTGGGCTTCGAAGGAGATAAAGGACGATCACACTAGCTCTTCATGCGCAGAGTACGCGCCGTCCGAGTTGTACGTGTCAGTCGAGGGGAAGCTAACTGTGATGTTCATTGGGTACCGCGGCGTTGATGGTGGAGCCGGCCGTCTGCAGCACGAACGCCGGTGCTTCCAGAGATGCAGGATCAGGCCAATGACCACGATCAGCCCGGCTTCGATTGCGATCTGGAGGAACGCCGCAGTCGCGCTCATGAGAAAGTGAATGGGCGAATGAAGACCTGACTCAGGCGTACTCCGTTTCGACCGCGGATGCAGTGAGTGGAAGGCGGTTCTTTCGGGCGTCCCAGCGCACCAGTAGAAATGGGATTGAGATCCTGAACCGACTCCAGACACGAGATGATCATTGAAGCTCGCGCATCACTCGCGGGAACCCTGGTTGGCGATCTTGGTGTCGCTCCATTCGAGGCTCAGGAGCTCATGCTCAGTGGCTACAAATGAAGAATTCAATTAAGGCGGATTACACTGGCTCAACACGTACTACGAGCAACGTGCGCTCCTTGGGCAGCACGATGGAGGAGGGCTCGAACGCCACGCGCTGGCCAGATATGAGCCCCAAATGGTACCGAACGAGAATGCTGGCAGCCACGATCTTCATCATCGCGAGATGCATTGTCAGCATGTGACGAGAACCAAGACCGAAGACGCTGAATGTGATCGATGAGACGGGCTTGACATGACCAGACTCTGGCTCGATCCAGCGCGTGGGGTTGAAGAGCATGGCGCCCACGTTGGCGCTCGTGCCGCCGCAGAGCAGAATGTCTGGAGCAGGCGGAAAGAGCCTCAGCGTCTCCAAGAGAGTGGCCTCGAGGTAATAAAGCTCAGAGACTTGGTCGACAGTGGGGGCCGTGATCTCTCCAGACAGCAACTCTGGGATCTTGGCTGCGATCTCGTCTCGGATCTCTCTTTCCACTGCTGGATACTGGTTCAGCATGAGGAAGGCCCAGCTCAAGACCTGCGCTGTGCAGTCACGACCAGCGAGCAAGAAGCTCATCACAATGTCGCGTAGGGTCGAGGGATCGATATCACCGCCCTCGTCCAGCCATAGCGACACGATGCTCCTTCTTGCGCTCAAAGGCTCGGTCTCCTCTGGCGGCGTCTGCAGTCTCTGCGTCGCTGCTCGTTGTCCAAGAGATTCGGAAATGATTCCAAGCACCAAGTCGTTCATGGACTCAAGATGTGTCTTGAGCCCCTTCTCTCGACCCAAACGGAGCCGGTCCAGGGTCTTCCAGAGCCACGCAGGGCAGCTGGATCGCTGCAAGAGAATGGCTTGAGCACTATCAAAGGCCTTTCGGAACGGATGGTCCTCTGGCGAGTCCAGACAGCCCAGGTCCACGCCACAGCAGGTCTCGGTCAACATTTCCAAGGTGAACTTGTCCAAGAGCTTGGTCAGATCGACTGGTTCAACAGCCTCCATGCCACGCTGCAAGACGTTCAAGAGCACAGGCATGCGCTTGTGCACACTGGAGATCATGGCCTCACACACCGCGCTCGAACCGAAGAGATGAAGTGCCGTCTTGACGCAGGAAGCTCCGTCGCGTGAGAAGAAACCGTCGCCCAGCATATCGTCCAGGAAGCCATGATCGAAGGCCTTGAATTGGGTCTTGGGGACATCCTCCAAGATCTCGCGCTTACTCACGTTGACACTTGTTGGGGTGCCGCTGAACGGACAGCACTCGAATAGCTCCATGAGGCGCAGGTTCATGTCGAGGTGGTGCATGCACACAGTGGCGCGGCCCAGCGCGGACAGCGAATACGCCAGGACGTTTACCGCTGTGGTCTTACGTTGCGTGCCCGACATGGTGATCTGGCGATAGAGCCACTGAGCCATCAGCCACAGCAGGACGGCGAGCAGAACGTGACGGAAACGGAGTTCCACGGGCCAGAACTCGTAATCAGAGTCCATGAAGACGACGCTGGAGCTCATGAGCAGACGCGTATCTTTCGCCTTGCGTGGCGCACAAGCAATGAAAGAATGGACTTGAAGAATCAGCAGCAAGGCAAACGAAACTGCGTCATCGCTGGTCTCAGCGCATCACATCTACATGATACCGACAATCCGTCTTGATGGATACCGCAATGGCACCATGTGCCTGGCGTCATCATCGGCTTTGCCTCCGTCTCGCTTGGCATTTCGATTGACGCAAAGCTTTGGTTTGGGATCCAAGAGGCTTCGTGCAATGAACAACGATCGCTCATGAAGTTGCTACGCTCTATCGGATTGTACGGCACGAATGGCATTTGCATTTGTATTAAACGGCTTTCACATGCACCAGCAGCGGGTTCTTCATGGGCATAGTGATGGAGGGCACGTACGTCACGTGCTGGCCTGGCACCAGCTCCGAGTGGAAGCGAGCGAGAACACTGGCCGCCACGATCTTGAGCTCGTTCAAGGCCAGATTCATGCCCAGACAGCGACGCGGGCCTGCCCCGAACGCGCTGAATTGGAAGGACGAGATGGGCTTGAGACGGCCGGACTCTGGGTCGATCCAGCGCATGGGGTTGAATGTCTTGGCGTCCGCACCCCAGACGCACTCCGATCTGGCCATGGCGTAGGCCGACATGGACACGCACACTCCCTTCTTGACGAACGTGCCGTCGCAGAGCACGGTGTCTCGGTTGGCCTGACGGAAGTTGGACGGCACTGAGGGATACAGCCGCAGCGTCTCCTTGAGCGCAGCCTCCAGATAGACAAGCGAGGCGGCCTGGTCCATCGTAGGAGCCACGATCTCTCTGGAGACCAGCTCTGGGAGCTTGGCTGCCAGCTCCTCTCGGATCTTGGTCTCCACCTCAGGATTCTGGTCCAGCGAGTAGACGAACCAGCTCATGGCCTGGGCCGTGGTGTCTCGCCCTGCCAGCATGTAATTGATGACGATGTCGCGTAGGTACGTGGGCTCGATTGTCTCTCCGCTGTCGTTGCTGGCGCTGTCCAGGAACAGCGACACGATGTTCTTCTCCGAGCCACTGGACTTCTCTCCCTTTGACGACTGAGAAGCTGTTGCTCGCTGTTCCAGTGAGTCCGAGATGATCCCGAGCACCAAGTCGTTCATGGCCTGGACGTAGGGCTTGAGCTCTCTCTCGCGCCCCAGATTGAGCCAACGCATGGTCTTCCAGAGCCACGCAGGACGGATGAACCGCAGGAAGAGAATGGCTTGCGCACTGTCGAAGGCCTTCTGGAACGGATGGTCCTCTGTCGAGTCGAGACAGCCCAGGTCCACGCCAAAGCCGATCTCCGCAAACACTTCCATCGTGAACTTGTTGAGCAGCTTGGTCAGATCCATGGGCTCCTGAGTCTCCTCCATGCTGCGCTGGAAGACCTTGAACAGCACAGGCACGCGCTTGTGCACACTGGTGGCCATGGCGTCTCGCAGCGCGTTCATGGAGAAGAGATTGCACGCCGTCTTGCGCAGCTGGGCCCAGGCAGTGCCGTCGGCCGAGAAGATGCCGTTGCCCAGCATCTCGAACATGTTCTCGCGGAAGAACGCGCCGCGGTCGAAGCTCTCGAACTGGGTCTTGAGCACGTCCTCGAACATGTCTTGCGTGCTCACGAAGATGTTGTCTGGCGTGCCGACCACGAACAGGCCGTACGGCCGGTTCTGGAAGTGCTGCGTGAGCTCCACGGTCATGTCCAGGTAGCGTGGCGTGCACACGATAGCGCGGATGGTGCTGCCCAGCACAGGCAGCGAGTATGGCGGCAGGTTGAGCACCTTGGCCTTGCGCTCCATGGTCGACATGGTGAGCTGGTGATAGAACCACCGAGCCAACTGCCAGAGCAACAGGGCCAAGACAGCATGGCGGAAGCCGAGTTCCATAGGCCACAGAGCGTCGATGGAGGAGGGTACGGAACCCATGGATTTTAGATGGTACTTTTGTGTGGTCAAGAGCCAATGGAGGAATGGTTGCTGCATGGGATCACCATGGACCGGCCTGGCGTCTGCAGAGGGAACGTGTGGGTGTGTTACCCGCGTCATCCGTCGATTGAAGCTCATCACTTGAAGGCTGGTCACATCATGTTGACTGCAAGAAGGCAACCCACAATGACATGAACTACGAGGAACAATGCGATTGAACTACAAGGAACAATGCGCTCAATTTGCATCTGGAAGCCTTCCTTTGAGCCCCCAGAGCAGTCCTACCCGCTACTCTGACCAACTACACACATACACTTGACACTACTCAGAGAGTCTGCGCTCGCACGAAAAGCGGGTTCTTCATGGGCAGCGTGATCGAGGGCTCGTACGTCACGCGCTGGCCAGGCAGCATCTGCAGATGGAAGCGCGCGAGAATGCTGGCCATGACGATCTTGAGCTCATTCATGGCCAAGGTGACGCCCATGCAGCGGCGTGGGCCAGCTCCGAACGCGCTGAACTTGAAGGGCGAGACGGGCTTGAGTCGCCCGGTCTCTGGGTCGATCCAGCGCATGGGGTTAAACACCCTGGCGTCCACGCCCCAGACGCGCTCTGATCGGCCCATGGCGTAGGACGACATGGCCACACAGGCGCCCTTCTTGACGAACGTGCCGTCGCAGAGCACGGTGTCCCGGTTGGCCTGGCAGAAGTTAGCCGGCACGGACGGGTACAGGCGCAAGGTCTCTTTCAGAGCGGCCTCCAGGTAGACAAGAGACGCGGTTTGGTCCATTGTGGGCGCCTTGATCTCTCCAGAGACCAGCGCTGGGATCTGGGCCGCCAGCTCCGCTCGGATCGTCTTCTCCACCTCTGGGTACTGGTTGAGCAGGTAGAAGAACCAGCTCATGGCCTCGGCTGTGGTGTCACGGCCGGCCAGCAGGAAGTTGAGCACGATATCGCGCAGGATCGTGGGGTTGAGTTCTCCGCCTTGGTCGTTGCTCACGTTGTCCAGGAATAGTGACACAATGTTCCTGCCCACGGGATGGTGCGCCGTCTCGGTCTCTTCCGGTAGAAGACTCGGACGCTGCTGCGCAAGAGCTCTTTGCTCCAGCAATTCCGAGATGATGCCGAGCACCACGTCGTTCACAGTCTTGACGTAGCCCTTGAGCTTCCGTTCTCGGCCCAGATTGAGCCAGCGCATGGTCTTCCAGAGCCACGCAGGCCGCACAAAGCGCACAAAGAGAATGGCTTGGGCCGCGTCAAAGGCCTTCTCGAACGGATGCTCTTGTGCGGTGTCCAGACAGCCAAGGTCCACGCCAAAGCCGATCTCTGCGAACACTTCCATCGTGAACTTGTTGAGCAGCTTGGCCAGGTCGATCGGTGCGTCGGTCTCCACGCCACGCTGGAGCACACTGAACAGCACAGGCACGCGCTTGTGCACGTTGGAGACCATGGCCTCGCGCAGCGCGTTCATGGAGAAGAGATTGCTGGCGGTCTTGCGCAGCTGGACCCACGTGGCTCCGTCGGCTGCGAAGATGCCGTCGCCCAGCACGTCGTGCACGTTGTCGCGGAAGAACGAGCCGCGGTCGAAGCACTCGAACTGGGTTTTGAGCACATCCTCGAACATCTCGGGCGTGCTCACGAAGATGTTGTCCGGTGCGCCGACCACGAACACGCCGAACGACCGGTTCTCAAACAGCTCCATGAGGTCCGTGACCATGTCCAGGTACCACGGTGTGCACACGATAGCGCGGATGGTGCTGCCCAGCACAGGCAGCGAGTAGGGCGGCAGCTGGAGCGGCGTGGCCTTCCGCTGCATGTCCGACATGGTGATCTGGCTGTAGAGCCACTGCGCGACCTGCCACAGCACGAAGCCGAACAGAGCAGCATGACCCAAGCCGATCTCCACCACCGGCCAAGGCTCGTGCTCGGGCTCGTAGTGCGCGCTGGAAAAATTCAGCTCAAGACGCATGGCCAGAGGAAATGAGGTAATGGACATGGACAGCTCACAGGGCGGACTGAGCTGGAGGCGAGTGCGGGACTACCTTGATCCGCCCCCTGCGATCACCACTGGATATCCAGTTTTCAATGCAGCGTCAACGGCCATCGAGTTCCAGTGACTGGCGTCACGTTGCATCGTGGTGGAGCTGGACACCAGAGCCAAGCGGAACTGACTCGGCAGCACCATCTTGGTCACGCGTGGGCCAAAATGGAAAGGAGATCTTGACACACACTCTCCTCCTGCGATGAGACAGCTCACGCCACAAACACAGAGCAGAGCTTCACACCAGCCACACAATCTTTGGATCCAATTGTTGAGACTCTGCTGGTGTGGACGGACAAGCCATGTCATTGATCACGCGGATGCGCCCATGCTCCCCAAGCGAGCTCGCTCCGAACGATCGCTCATTGAGACGCATCATTCCATCACCGTGCTATTATAGACTGGGCTCATCAAAGGGATTCCAAAGTGTATCCATTCTTTCTGGAATTTGAGCATGACGTAATCTACAAATGAATCTTTGGTTGGATGAGGAAGATTATGGAAGGGGAGAGGAGCGGACGGAGGGGAGAGGAGGCGGAGAGGAGAGGAGACAGCGTTCAAAGGTCGGTGACGTCGTGCAGCTGCCGCTGGCGAAAGAACTCGGCACGACAGTCTGCGGCTGAGGATGCAGCGGACGGTTTGGCCGCCTGCAGAAAAGACGTGATGGACTGCGTGCCAACGGGCGCTGACGCCTGTAACCAAGGGCGATGAGCACAGGTTTGACCGGGAGAGATGGGGGAGATGGTCGTACCTTGTCCAGCTCCTTGTCGTGTGGCCACTCGACCTTGCAGGCCTTGGTCAGCAGTGGCTCGATGGTGCCCCAGCTGAAGCGCACGATGTTGGGGTAGACAAACACTGGGTCCAGGTTCTGCTCCAACCAGGCTTTGGTTCTGAATAAAGACACACGAGTCCCTTTAATGCTTCTCCGTGCCAGTGAGGGTGCGAGACGGATACGTACTTGGGGTCGCTCGGGTAGCCAGAGCCAAAGGTCTTGGGCAGGTCCAGATGCGGGGCCTCCCACTTCCAATCGGACACGATCAGATCGCGTGTGACTTTGGCGGCGATACTAGCAGCACTGACCACCTACAGCAACAACAGCAGTGGTTTTGAGCCATGGGCGTAGTCTTCATCAGCTCGGTGCTGCGTGGATCCATACCTTGAACAGGCTATCTGCCTTCTTCTCGACACGGAACGTGATGGTGCCGTTGAAGTGCTTGGTCAGGAACGTCTGGTACCACTTGGGGTCGCCCACCGTGTCCACGAAGACTTGTTTGACATTTACGCCCTTGGCTTGCACCTCTTTGATCAGCTGGATGGCTGCGTTGCGAGAGATCTCGTTCAGGTTGCTGGTCTGGAGCTGCATGTGGTCGGAGATCTCGGCGGCGGAGATCACGCGCACCATCCACCTGGCGCCATCAACCATCAGCTACAGCCGCGCATCAGAGTCGCAACAGCAAGCCATACTCACCCAACTTGCGGCGTGTTCTTCATCTTCTCAAAGAGATGCTCGCGGCTCTCGGCCGATAGCGCCTTGGAGTCATCAAAGCCCATGGCGTTCATGGCGTCGCCCTCAGAGACGGCCCAGTAGGCTGTGCCGTAGACCATGGGGCCCATGACCGGTCCCCTGCCGGCCTCATCGATGCCCAGCATTACGGGCACGCCACCCATCGTGCTCTCTGGGGCGTCGCTGCCCACCAGGATCGCATTCTGCAGATCGACTTCAGCCATTATTATTTGGCTTTTTGCGCAAAAGACGTTTCCCGCGACCACAAACACGCCGCGAAAAGCGCCAAAACAAAACACGAAATTACATGGATAGACACCTCAAAACCCAAAAACTTCGCTTCTACGCGACTTTGTATCCACACTTTAAATAATAGACGACCGGCGCCGGCAACAGTTCCGATGCTGATTGCTGGGGACTGGCTTGGTGATGCAGGGATGCGTGCGGACATGAAAGAAGAAACCCGCCCCCATAGATGGAGGAGGGGCGACATCGAAATGCACTTATCCGATAAGTGAATCCCGCTTGAGAAAGGTGATGAGACTCTTGCGGGTGCGGCCGAAGCGGCGCTTGGCCGGTTGCGGAGTGTCGATCTCCGGCTCATCCGACTCGCTGAGCTCCTCCTCCTCGTCCGAGGACGACGACAGCTCCTTGTCCGTTCCGTCCGTGAGCTCATCGGCGGTCGACGAAGGGCTCTCGCCTCTCGTCTCGACCTCCTTGTTGCGTCCGCTCTGTTTGTCTTCCTCTTGGTTGTCGTCAATTTCAATCACGGTCTCCAGCGAGCCGCACTGCTGCACAGGAAGGCGGTCGGACAGTGGCAGGTGGCCTGCTCGCACAGGCTGCTGCATGCTGTAGGCTGCGTGGTCCTTGTTCTGCACTCGCGAGCTGCCAATGAACCCGCGCAGCACAGAGAGCCCAATGTCGCTGATCTCGCGGCGCGGCAGGTAGTCCTGGCTGATCAACACACGGTGCAGCATGACGAGGTACTTGTGGAAGGCCTCACAGCGGTGCTCCACAATCTTGTTCATGCCCGCAAGGAACCGGTGCGGGCGCGGGAAGTAAATGTCTTTGACGATGTCCCGTAGGCGAGGGAAGTCGTCCTCAAACACGCGGAAATGGTCTTGGATGAGCTGACGCAGCACCAGGAAGTCCTCGTACGCGCGGTAGACGACCCAGCTGCGGCCTGTGATCGCGTTCTGCACGTGGACAGCGAAGACCTTGCCCTTCTTGGCGCTGTCGGCGGCCTGCTCGAGAGCTGCAGGCTTGACGCTGAAGATCGCGATCGACTCGACGCTGATCATGGACCGTTCGATGGTCGTGCCGCCAATCGCAGTCCGGCCGGCGGTCGGTCCGCGGAGGATGAGAGGAGCCCGTCCGCCAGTAGACACCGGAGGTGCCTGTGGAGGAGGCGGACTGGCACGGCGTGACTGATGCGGTGCGGCCTCTGATGCCATGAGTTGCCTTAGTCGACGGCGGGAGGAACTAGTGGTTGTACGCACAGCCGCCATTCTCTATTAACTGTCTGTAGCTTTAGGTGGATGACCGCAATCGAGCAAGTGGAGTCTTCAAGTCCCCCCTCTGCTTCGCTGGCTCGCATTACCAACTGGTCTGAACGCCTCGCCCCGGTGCTGCTTCACCACACGGTCCATCCTACTCCTTCAACTCGCTATTTGATTGGGCAGCTTGCTTATAAAACCTAGCCCCTGCCACTTCCGTCTCCAACAGAACTGGCAGGGCCAATTATTAGAAAGAAAGGGCAAGCTAAAATTCGGAAAATGGGCCAGGTGTGCCCATGGAATTTTATAAATCAGTTGGAAAATGTATGGACATTGCTGGCCAGTAAAAGCTAGGTACATAAATCCCTAAATCCGAATTTCGCATCGCCTATGACAACCGATGGAAGGACGCGATTCAACGCACGTTGCGGCGACCGTCCCCTTCTCTTCATCTCGGCGGAATCACAAACACACACCGCAAGCAACCCAGCTTGCCATCCATTTTTGGCCGCTCGCAATGCGACTGTGTGTGTTCTCTCCCATAATGTCTATAGGCACTATTCTGTGCAGATGTTGTGTCCCTATACCATTCAAGTTAACCATTTACCTGCAAGACCGTGCGGCCGCCTCAGAATCCGCTTGTCAGGGATGTGGAGGCACAGAGAGGATCGGCTTGGAGTTTGGATCTGATTGGATCTGATTGTGGTCAAAAGTGACCCGTTCGGTCACACCAAACGGGAAACCAGAAGGCGGCTGGTGGGATAAGTGACGGCAGCTTACCGGTATCCTACCGATCCTGCGCCGGTCTTATTCAACGTGGGTCACGGGTCGGGTACTTATCTTATCTGCGATCACGGCCCGCCAGCTCGTGGACCCGCCCGTGAAAAGCGCGCCAAAAGAGCCCGCCATCGTCGTCATCGCCTGGAAAAAGATGCCGGCGCTGGCCGTGAAGGAGAGCGTGACGGGCAAGACCTACGCGCTGAACGCCAATGGGGACGAGGTGCGCGTTTGCGGAGGCAAGGCCGCCGTGTACATCAGCGGCAGCCAGGTGGCGCTGCGCTGCTGCGCCAAGACCTCGCTCGTGGCCACGCGCAAGATGAAGCAGAGCGTGCTGCGTCAGGGCGACGTCGTGCTCATGGACCTGCGGTGCGTCTCATGTTGCAGTATTGGATTGGTCAGGACGACTACTGACGATGCGACTGACTGCCGCTCTTGTGTGTGCGCAGTGACGTCTTTTATGCGAACGGCACGCTGACCAAGTACCAAGTAGTAGACACGCAGGCCGGCAACATGTCCGTGGCGCTGGACCAGTCGCGTCTGAAGAGTCTCAAGTCCACCGCAAAGGCGTCCAAAGTGGCGGCGAAGGCTGCCGGCCAGTCGCCCAAGGTGGTGGTCTCGTCCTATTTCAGCACGGCTGTGTCGCCTGCGCCGGCCCCAGCAGATTCGCGATCTGTCCAGCCCAAGACCAAGCCGTCCACAGAGAGCAGCCGGGAGAGCCCCAAGGCTGTGAGTGAGACCGTCGCGACCACTGGCAGCAGCAGCCCGCCGAACGGCCGCAAGCGCCGCGTTGTGGTGATGGACGATGACGAGTTCAGCAGCGAGGACGAAGTGCCCGTGGTCAAGCCGTCCAGGACCAGGAAGGCCGTAGTGCACGATGACGAAGAAGACGAAGCGCCCATAGTGAAGCGAGCTAAGAGCTCTCGCGTGATCGTGGAATCGGATGCCGACGACAGCGAGGACGAGCAGGTGGACGAGGACGCGAACCCGCAGGAGACGACCGTGGAGTCGGACGTGTCGTCCCCAGCCGAAGAGGACGAAGACAAAGTGATGCTGGAGCAGGAGCGCAATCCAATGGCAGCCAACTGGATGAACAAATTCGGCCGATCGGATGGCAAGGACAAGGCTCGAGCCATCGCAGACGACTCGGACGACGACGGATGGCACCACGTGCGCGACAAGAAGCCCTCATCCAGCAAGCCCGCTGCAATCAAGAAAGCCAAGCCGGCAGTCAAGTTCCACGCGTCCACTGGTCCTCAATACTCGGACGCCGAGGAGTCTGGCGACGAGTACCAGACCAATACTTCCTCCCACGATGAGGTGGGCAAACTGCTGCTGGACTGCGAACAAGTGGCCAAGAAGCTGCGCGCATCGATCCAGAGCTGGTCCGGTGGGAAGCGGAATGCATCGGACGATGAGAAGTCGGATGAGGAGCAGGTCACGATCGCTGACATTGTACCGACCGCCAAGGGCGACGGCCGTGTGGTCACGCAGGACGACATTCCAGGACTGGACGAGAAGCTTGTGCTGAAGCCATACCAGGTCGTGGGCATCAACTGGCTGCTTCTGCTGTGCCAAAACAAGGTCTCGGGCGTGCTGGCGGATGAGATGGGGCTGGGCAAGACCGTGCAGACCGTGGCGTTCCTCCAGCTGCTGAACTCGCGCGAGGTGAAGAAAGTGCCGCACCTCGTGGTGGTCCCAGCTAGTGTCCTGAACAACTGGAAGCGCGAGTTCGCGTGGATCGCGCCGTCGCTTCGCGTCATTGTGTATCACGGCGCCAAGGAGGGCCGCTACCAATTGCAAGATACGCTGACCGTGAACGATTTCGACATCTTGCTGACCACCTACACGTACTTTGAACGTGATACCTGCCAGGACGACCGCAATTTCCTGCGCAGCTTTAACTTCGGCTACATGGTCCTGGACGAAGGCCACAGCATCAAGAACGCCAAGACCTCTCGCTTCAAGCGCATTACGGCCATGCGAGCACGCAACCGACTCGTGCTGAGCGGCACACCGATCCAGAACAATCTCCAGGAGCTGCTGGCGCTGCTGAGTTTCCTGATGCCGCGGATGTTTGACCACGGCTCGGACGAGTTGCTGTCGTTCTTCGATGGAACAGAGGAGAAGAAGTGCTCCAAGGTGCGCAAGATCCTGGCGCCGTTCATCCTGCGCCGTGAGAAGAAGTACGTGCTGACCCAGCTCGTGGCCAAGAACGTCACGGTCAAGATGCTGCAGATTGATGAGGATCAGCGCAAGAAGTACACAAACCTGATCGAAGCGGTCATCGCCCAGAAGGAGTGGGCGGCCAAGAAGAAGCAGGAGCAGAAGGAGCGCAAGCAGAAGAAACGGAACAAGTCGGAGATGCTGCTGGACCATCTCGTGGGCAACACAAGGGATGAGACCTCCGAAGTGCCGCAGAGTGACGCAGCGATATTCACGCAATTGCGCAAGGCGGCCAACCATTCGATCATGCTGCGAACGCACTTTGTATCGGATGAAGTGCTCTCGCTGATGAGTCGCAGTCTGCATCGTGCGGATGCGTTCGGCAATCAGTGCACAATCGACATGGTGCGCAAGGAGCTCGAGAGCTACTCGGACTTTGAGCTGCACGACCTGTGCGTGCAGTACAGTGGCAATGAAGAGCTCCGGCGTCTGCAGCTGCCGATAGAGACGCTCATGAAGTCGGCCAAGTTTGACTACTTGCGACAGTTGCTGCCCAAGCTGCAGACGGAGGGCCATCGGGTGTTGATCTTCTCGCAATGGACCAAGATCCTGGATCTGCTGGAGGTCTTGATGGACCACATGTCCTTCCGCTACATGCGATTGGACGGGTCTACCAGTGTGGCCGAGCGCCAGGGCATGATTGACACGTACAATGAGGATACCGGCATCTTCGTGTTCCTGCTGTCCACGCGGGCCGGAGGACTCGGTATCAATCTGACGGCCGCCGACACTGTGATCCTGCACGACCTGGACTTCAACCCGACCAACGACGAGCAGGCTTGCGATCGCTGCCATCGCATTGGCCAGACCAAGCCCGTGAGTATATACAAGCTCGTGTCGGAGGACACGGTGGACCACAATATTTACAAGCTGGGCGAGACCAAGACGCAGTTGAACCACGCGGTGCTGGGCAAACTGAACGCGCACAGCGAGTCGCACTCCAAGAACGCAGCCAAGGGAGGCAACGTGACGGTGGAGATGATGCTGGCCTCTGTCTTGTCCAGTTACAAGAAGAAGGAGGAAGATGCGGAATAGCGATGTAGAGAGAAGAAGAATATAGAGAATTAAATAGACTGAGTGGCTTCGTACGACAAACAAATGGGCTGCAGCTGTGGCTGCTTGCTTCTGAGATGGACGCAGCTGGTAGGATTGACTGAGAGCGCGTTGCGTCCTACAGTGGCCGAGTCTGAAGCTACCTCGATGCGCCTGATTTGATTAGCATTGGGTTGGCTCCTCTAAATGTGGTGCGCGAATAAATTACTTGGGCTGAGCAGGACACAGTGAGACGAAAGACTGTGACAAGCCAGCAGATCTCAAGGACTCACAGTCGTAGTTTCCGCATTGGCCTGGATCGCATGGTTGAAGCCTTCTGGATCCGTCTGGTCCGACGGCAAAAACTAGAAGTACACGCAATCGAGTGAGTCGCTGGATCGGCGAGGGAGAGCCTCAACCAACCGGAACGTACCGTGTTTCTGCTCTCACGTCGAGCGATTTCCTCTTCTGTCTCCTCAGTGAGGGCCCCCAGTCCGCTCTTAAGCAGGGATTCCCCTTCGACGCCAACTGAAAGGCTGTCAAGGTCTTCGCCAAAGTCTAAATCGTCTTCATCCGAAGAGCACTCAGACACGAGCTGCAGCCGCCGGTTCAGCTTCTCCGTCGTGCGCTTGATCTGGTTGACCATGCTGGTGATCTCGGTCAGCGCTGCTGGCAAAATGCTCATGGTCATTTCACTCTTGCTCAGCTTTCGTGAGACAATATCGATCTGGGAAGAGCTCTTCGCCAGCAAGTTTCTGCTCGAGTCGTCGGTCGTCAATGGCGGCAACAACTGAGACAATGAAGCCGATGCATCTGGAGGAGGTGGTCTCTCGGCCCCATGCTGTCGCAGCAACGGCGCATCGCCCGAGGGCGCTTTGTGAATGAACTTTCGAGCGCTTGGCGGAGCGGGAGCTGTCGGAGTTATCGCTGCTGTCGGCGCTCGAGGCTTATCTGAAAAGCTGCCGCGACCGGAACCTCGATCCGACATCAGGCTTTTCGAGAGCCGACGGCCTGCTGCCTGGTTCGCGCGAGCAGCTCGGTCTGCGATCTCCTTGAGCTTGTCGCCTAGCTTTTTGGCTCGGTATATGGTGCGCAGCGAGACCGACATGCGACGCTGCTGCAGCGACTTCTCCACGACCATGCTAAGCTGGTTCTGGAGCTTCATCTTCTCCACGGGCGACTGGATGTTCATGTTGTCCAGCTGCCGCTTGATGACCGTGCGCTTCATACGCTCGCCGAACTCCGGGTACTCGGCCACGATCTCGTTGAACGACTTCTTGCTGAGCATGTTGAGGTCGCAGATGCTCACGGCCTTGACCGTGTTGGTGCGGCGGACGTCGATCACCAGCGCCGTCTCGCCAAAGAAGTTCCCGTCCCGCAGATAGATCCGCTTCTCGGCGTTCTCAGCGTCTGGGATCAGGATCTCCACGAGCCCCTTGCGCACGATGAACATCTCCTTGCCCACGTCGTCCATGTAGATGATGGTGTCGCCAGGCAGGTACACGGCCGTCTCCAGCGCCAGACACACCTTGCCCAGGAACCGCACGTCCGATCCTGCGAAGAATGGCACGGTCTTGACCAAGTCCTTGTACAAGTGGAGCGCGATGGTCGTGCGCAGAGTCTTGGAGATGCCCGGCTGGTTGAGCAGCATCATGTCTGAGTACGCTCGTTGCTGCAAGAGAGAAGACCAGTCGTAAGATCACGAAAGGCTGTGTGCAAGCAGAGACACGGCTTCTACTTACGTTGATCCAGAGGTAGTCGTAGTTCCGACGAACGCGGTGCTACAACAAGTTCTCTATTCGTAAGAACACCTGACAATACGAGACTGGGGCTCGTACTACGCACCTGAAGCTCTTCGGGCAGCTCGTAGTGCCGCATTTCGGCCGCGATGATGTCCATGCGGTTGCGGAACTGCGCGTTCTGCTGGTCCCAGCTCATGAGCAGCGCCAGCACATTGCCGAAAAACAGCGAGGAGAACATGAGCCCGAAGACGAACACGACGGTGCTCACGGCGTAGATCTCGATCGTGGCCTCCGTGGCTGGATTGAGCAGACTGGAGATGCTGGAGAACGACGTGCCCTCCGAGATGCCCAGGAACATGAGCACGATCCCGTGCATGCTCTGCATGTACATGCTGGTCATCTAGGAACAGCAGCAAGAGGCAGAAATCAACAACCCCAGGTCTAGAGAGTGAAGGCAAGCTACACGTACGTGTGTGTGGCAGGTCGACACGCCATCAGGGTTGTCGTCGCACTGGTTGAAGAGCGCGACCCACAAGCAGGCGAAGATGTGCAGCCCGATGATGAGCGCGAGCAGACTGAGCGCCAGGTTGTAGTACTTGGCGTACTCGCGCAGGTACTTGAGCAGCCGGCCGATGCGCAGCAGCTTGGGCAGTTTCTGAAGCTTGACGATCTTGATGGACTTGCGCGCCGTGGTCTTGACGAAGAGCGAGAGCGGGAAGTTGGAGACCACGTCGATAAGGAACCACGTCTGGAAGTAGTGGTGCGCGACCTCGCGGTAGTCCATCACGACCTCGCCGTTGGCCAGGATGCCCGTGCGGAAGGTGAGCACCATGTCGGCGATGAAGTAGAAGTCCACGAAGGAGTTCATGGTGTCCAGGTGGCTCCAGTCCTCGAAGGAGAAGCCGACCATGATGGGCACCATGGTCACCACGTAGATGACGTTACAGGCCGTGGTGATGTCCCACAGCCGGCGGAACTTGGAGTTGGGGTGGATCATCCACGTGCTGGCCCCGGCCTTGGTGCTGTGGTAGATCTCGATCACCTTGGACTCCTTCGGGTTCGCGGCGTGGAAGAGCATGGCGGCCTTGGTCAGCAGCCGCAGTCGGCCGTGTCTTGCCGGTGGCACGGCGGCGCCAGGCTCACCGCTGGGGATGCCGTGGAACGGCTTGTCGGCCTGCAGCCGTGAGCCGCTGGGTCCTTTGCCCAGGGCCGGAGCCGTCTCCGGAGGCCGATCCATGGCCGAGTCCTTCTCGGGATGCACGCTGGCCTTGCCGCTCATGGCGATGCGAGTCGGGGGGATGGCGAGCGCAGCGCGTGGCGCATGAGACCGATAGGTGGAGTGGCGATGAGGCTATTTATTCACATACGCAAATAGACCGAACGCGAAACGGGTCCCATAGGCAGAGATTGGTGTGGATTATTTTATACACATACAAAGAAGGAGAATGCGAGCATCACATGTTCCTTTGGGCTTTGTGGCGCAGCCAAAGCCGCTACTGTAGTGATGTGACTTTGGTCGAGACATGTGTCTCATCCCTTCTTTCATCCGACTCGCGCAAGAAGAGGGCGGGAAAGAAGAGAGAAGAACTGAGGCGAAGAGTCGCCACGTGCGTGCCCCACAGAGGATCCCCCCCCGCTCGGTCCAACATGGTCGAGGGAGTAGGACAGCATCGGCTCTATCCTTGCTGGGATACTGTCTCATCAGGTCGACATGCGAAACAGGTCGGCTATGGTGGGTTGTCGTCCTAGACAACCAACCATGGTCTTGTTTATGCACATCAAGAAGCTGAGAAGATGCGAGACCTTCTTGCGAGGATGGACCGACCAGGCATTTATGGGCTTCAGCATGGCTTGATGATTTGGCCGACCATTCGCTTGAGCAGAGTGCCAATGGATCCAGCTCCCTGTCGTTGGATGCTACATAGCAAATATTTGGAGACCATAGAAATGTAGTCACACGTTACTGAACACTGAAGCGAAGCATTGCAGTGAGCGATTGCAACTCCATGCGGAAGTGGTTCAAGCCACCCAAATTGTCAATTGGTTTTGAGTATAAATCAGTACAAAAACAGGCTGTGTGCGTATTGTCGAAATGCTTCCATTTTAGGGTCGTGCGCCATAGGTGCAGCGGTGGGAGGCCGCTGGGCGGCTGCGTGGGAGAGCACCTAGCCGGCAAACCCCTTCTGCCCTCACTCCCCACATGATCGTTTCTCTGACGAGGAAGCGTGAGATTTTGATTGCTTCGTGTTTTGGATCCGACGGTTGTCGGCAGACGACCACAGCCGCACGCACCTGATCCGCTGAGCTGATTTAGAAGGCCAATTGGGCAACGACAACAACCACGGAAATCCATGTTGAGGTGTACACGCCCACCCATCAAGTTCACCACCGTGGCTTCGTCAAAGCCAAGTGTTGAGACGCAGGCGCTGATTCCCCAGGTGCGTAGGATTGTGTAAATATGAAAAGGTGCGTGTTGTATACATACTCTCATGGTTGTGAATTTACTTCTACATAGGCATGGAGCCATATCACTCTTTTCTCCCCAGCGGTGAACGGAGCCGTAGTAGATGCACGCGGACAAGAAGCAGGATCAATGATGCCGTGGCATCACATGGGTCCGAGTAATCGTGTTTGGATTACATAGAGCGAGAGGGGAGCCAATTTAGGATTCTGTCGTACATATATGTGCAATTCATCGAGTGTGTCAATACCGCGAGTATCTTTGTGGTCAGTGGCCGGTTCAGAGAGGGAGCAAGCCCTTGTGATGAATAAGGACTATGGAGGACAACAACAACGTTGATTTTCAACACACTTTCCTTTCTTTGTTTTGTGGCGACAATACCCTCATCAGATTTTCCACCATTCGATCGCGCAACTTTGCACAGCAATCTCGACCTTTTGATAAGGCAACTGCGGTGACTCTTCAGCCATCCACTCAAAAAATCCACGCAACAAAGGATCGCACAGCAGATGAAGCTACAGTATTCTCTTGCGTTCTGTGTTCGGTCGATCGTGACTCTTCCTCGAAACCTCAATCAGCCCAGCCTGTGGTGTGGTGGTGTTGGTGAGGATGGATGATCAATGTGGGGACAGCAACAAGGATCAGTGGTCCTTGTAGATTCAGGTAGTGACCGTCACTACCTGAATCTGGACCGCGGGAACAATTAGATCCCACCTTGAGGTTTCGCTACTGTGAAAATACAGTAAATATCTCTTCGATATACGGAATTATGTATTGGATTGTCGACGCTCCCACTGCAACGCCTGAGGGAGGCATACAGTTGCCATGATTCAGCTGTAAATTATCTGTAAAAATTATGAAATCGAACGGCATATTATTGATAAATCGATATAAATCTGGGCTGAGTCGCGACAACTGTAATCAAATTATTGACTCCCACTTCAATGTGTTGACATGCTGATCTGGGTTACACGATTGAACTCTAGTATTTTATATCAGGCTAGATGGTCACTGCCAAACTTGATGCTGAAGCGTATCGTCTGGGTGCTCGACTGTTCGCACACATCAGAATAAGCAAGATATGGCGCACTTCGCCTGACCTTTGCTCCAATTTGGATACAGCACAGCCTAGCACTTGAGGCAGCATTCGACGCAGTTAGTTGGGCGCGGGATATTGTGCATCCTGCCACTCTCCGAGGCAAATTGCTGGTTGCATTATTTATACTTACGGCTCAAGCAATGCGAGTCAGCTGGAGCTCTGAGTGCGTGAGGATAGTGATCGCGAAACTGATTGCGATTGTGCGGTCAAGACTTGTCTCTGCGTGGAATCTAACGCTACTCCTTAGATAGATCACTCACACGTTTATTTCTGCATTTCATCAGACCAATCCTGACTCATCAGAGTATTGCCGACGCCGCAAAATTCTGTGATATCCGTTCATTATAAATCAAGTATGGATCGGCCGTTATATTTAGCACCTCAGCAGTGGCGGAGGCAGAGGGGAAGTCGAGTTTGCTATAACTCAGGCGCTCTTTTTTGGATCGTGAGATTGTTGAAATAACGGCACTCGTCAGTTTCGCCAAGCGCTCGTCTTTCAACTTTTGATTTGTTCTTAAACGCTCCAATGCGACTGGTGGCTATACATTGCTGTAAAAGCTCGATTCACCGTGGGGTGTGAAAAGACACAACTTTTCAGCTGAACTCAACGCAATTGTTCTCCAAAACACTGTTATAAGTACGGTTGAAAGAGAGAATAAATCAACTCGATTTTGGAAAATCGCGATTGTTTCTGCGGGAAAAAGCCAGTGTGCGAAATGCTGTTGGCTGATCTCCGGCTCGGACGCATTTTTTTGTACCAAGATTGAAAGATCGGTTTAAAGAGGGGGGAGGAGGAGAGGGAGACGAGGAGAGGGAGGAGGAGGAGGGTTCGGGACGCACGTTTGTGAGGTCAGGATCTTCGATTTTTTGCCTTTTGCCGCGGTCTGGGATCCTTTTTTTCTTTGTCGTGGGTTGGCGGTTTTTTATGGCGTTTATTGTTTTATTTTCCACGTCCGCGCACCGTTGAAGCGAGCGAGCAATAGCACAGAGCGGTTGTCTGTCTAGTTGTTCTGCGTTTTTTCGCTCTGTACCGACAAGATCACACACAGGTATGAAAATGCTATATGGATGTGGCCTGGTTCTTTGCTACCAAGTGATGTAACCGCTCTTCTTTTGTTCCCATGTGTGTATTGTCGCAGTTGGTCCTCTTGCTTCACCTCAATCCAAAGCTCCGGTCTCGGCAGTCTTCAATCTCCAGCGTGGAGACCCAACGCAGCACAGGAATCATAAAGAATCAAGGTACGACCAAGGGGCAGCCTTTCCGCCACCCGCACCCATGCATGGTCTCACGCTCATCTGCTCTCGTGCAGTAGGCACAATGCGCACCTTCGAGACCTCGTTTGAGACCCAGACCCCGGCCAGCAGCGGCATGGACCACTGGACCGCGGGCAAGCTGGGCGATCTGGCGGCCGGCTGTGCGTATGCTATGGACGTGGACAAGACGGCCGAGTCCACTCCTTCCTCCAGCCCGTCGTCGTCTTCGGGCTTCCAGGACTATCGCTCGCCCGTGCGCCAGTTCCCGCAAGCGCCCTTCACGCCCGTCATGCGCTTCCTGACCAAGCAGACATACGGCCACCTGCCGCGCGTGTCGTCGGTCGGCAACAGTCCCAACTCGGTGCGTTTGCCCAGTCTCGCCTGCTCGCGTGACATGCCGCCGCTCTCGCCCCAGTCGTCACCGCGCGTCACGCGTGGCCAAACCAGTGGCTTTGGCAGTCCAGTGACGCTATCGCCCCGAGGACAAGCGGACGTCAACTACGCGTTCCCGCTGCTCAACAAACCATTCAGCGCGACTGCTACGACGCCGTTACCGTCCATCCATGACGCTGGCTGTCGGCCGTTTCCCTATCAGCGATCCCAGTCGTGCCCTTCGGATGCCATGGCAGCACCTGCGACGGCAGGCCTCATGGAGCTGTCCTCGGCGACCATGGAGATCGCAGCGCCGCCTGCGATCCCACCGCTCTCGATCCTGGACATCCCCAAGAACCGCGTGGGCCGCAGCAGCTCCATGGATATCACCATCGGCCCCAACGGTCGCCGCGTGCTTCCCACGGCTGACCGGTCGCCGGCTGAGCTCATCGACCTTCACCAATGGTACGTACGCCACCAGTCACCTGACATGGATCCCTGGAGCCCGATATCTCATGCTGTTTGTCTCTGCAGGATCGTTCACTCGAACCACCAGCCGCTCTCGTCCCTGGCCGAGTCCGCCATCCTGCATCTCAACCAGCAGCGTGAGCAGCAGCGCGAGCAGCTCGTTCAGTCGCCTCGCGATATCATGCTCAAGTTCGAGGACCAGGACGCCAAGCCACGTGACAAGAAGTTGTGCGCGTTCCCAGAGTGCTCAAGCAACGCAGTGACCCGTGGCCTGTGCATCAGTCACGGCGGCGGTCGACGGTGTCAGCGCAAGGGCTGCACGCGCGGCGCTCAGAGCAAGGGGCTGTGTGTGGCCCATGGCGGTGGCCGCATCTGCCGGGCCAAGGGCTGCTCCAACATCCAGCGCAGCATGGGCCTGTGCATCCGCCACGGCGGCGGCAAGCGCTGCAGCATGCCCGGGTGCCAGAAGGGCGTGGTGCGCCAGGACCTGTGCACGGCTCACGGCGGCAAGCGTAAGTGCCGCGTGGATGACTGCACCAAGCACGTCAAGAAGAAAGGTCTCTGCAGATCGCATGCCAACTCGGCGTACGCGTCCTCTCTCTAGAGATTGATGGCACATGTATAGAGCAGCGTAGGAGTTAGGACTATTGTAGCGGTAGGTTTGGAAGGAAGGAGAGGTCGAAACCTGTTTATTGTAATTAATATATGTACACGCAATTGTTGTACGCATACACACACTTGCCCTTGGGAATCTTTCAGCCACATGTACGCATGCACACTCGAGTGGCGACTGCTGGAAAATATCTCCAAAAGGTCGCACGGCCTCTCGAATGAATGGATCTTCCATACCTTGGCGTCTGGTTCAACAACCCAATGAGCGTCGGGACAGAAATAAAACAGAAACCGACAGACCAGACGGAATCTCGTGAACCGTCGCCAATTCCACAGTTGTTGAGTCTCACGCGGACCATTCTGTGTCGACACGCAGAAGCGATCACGTGCGCTTCTCTGCCCTGCGCAATCGCGTGAAACTGCGCAGATCCTGCCGGGAACGGTCCGTCCATCCCAGCAAACGCCAGGCTGACGAAAGTGACCGCGTGCTCATCTGCAGCACCCATTGCATCTTCCTCAGGCAACCAGGATGAAAGATTCTGTTGTGATTGATTGCCACTTCAAGGGACGACCATCTTGTGTACCCAAAATCTACGGTATGCTGCATCATAAAAGAGCCGATTACCAGTGACCTCTCGCAACCCAGCGTATGCCTCACTTGAAGTAGAAGCGGAAGTGCGCAAGTAAAGAGCCCACCACTTGACGTCCTTGAGGTGAATTAGGCACAAGACCAAGTCGGGGGTCCACTTGCCTACGGCATTCCTTCTCGCCTTACACTGTACTGACGCTCATGTCTCTGTGCTTATGAACCCAGGTATGTCCCATTATTCTGGCCGAGGGAGGTCGGGCTGGAGGGACTAAGGCTGGGGAGGCACGCGGGTGGTATAGACTCTACAACTGGACTGCGTTCGATAATCCACAGAATTGAGAAGAGCTTGGGTGCGGAAGCATTGAGTAAACATAAGTGTACGTAGGATAGTTATACTGCATGCGCTGTGTCTCCAGGTGAACTGAACCTTTCGGTGAGAATGGTCGGTTGGTCGGTCGGTCAGCGCATCTGCTGCGCTTCCAGCTGGTGGATGGAGACGCACTCGCGGTAGATTAGTCGCTGGAGCTCTTCCTTCGGGATCTCCACGCCCAAGTCCAGCGCCTCGCGCTCGAAGTCGAAGTTGAAGGGCTCCGAGCACACGGGCTCGTCCGACTGGAGACAAAGAGACACGTGCGCACAACACATCGTCAGCCTACCAACGGATGGACCGTCTGAGTGGAATGGCACGCACCGGGTTGTGGAGCTGGGCCAAGTACGGATGCGCCAGCGCCTGCACGACCGTGATGCGCTCCTCCGGGTTGAATTTCAGCGTCTTGGTGAGCAGATCCACGGCCAAGGGGTTAGCGTCTGGGAAGAATTCGGTCAAGGACCGCTAGTGATGATAGACCCAGTCAGTCCCAGCCAGCCGCCCGCCAGCTACGAGTATCAAGACGTACCTTGGGGTAGAAGCCGTGCTGGAGAATGGCCTTCTTGGCCGCCTCGTGCGGCACAAAGCTCATTTCCTCCTCGGTAGGCGAACCCAGCACGCGGATGATCATGTGCAGCTGGTCGGACGGGTCTCGGCCCGTGAAGAACGGGCGGCGGCGCAGCATCTCAGCAAAAATGCAGCCGATGGCCCACATGTCCACAGCGTCGTTGTAGTTGGGACAGTCGGCCAGCAGCTCGGGCGCGCGGTACCAGCGCGTCACGACGTACTCCGTCAGGTCCTCGTTGTGCGCCATCTCGACGCCGCGCGCGAGCCCAAAGTCGCAGATCGAAAGGTCGCAGTTGGAGTTCACGAGCAGGTTCGACGGCTTGAGGTCGCGATGCAGCACGTTGGCCGAGTGGATGAACTTCATGCCGCGCAGGATCTGGTACAGGAAGTACTGGAAGTGCGCGTCCGAGAGCGGCTGCGAGGAGCTGATGATGCGCTCCAGGTCGCTCTCCATGAGGTCCGTCACGATGTAAATGTCGTGGAAGTCCATGGTGTTGGGCGGGATCAGCACCACATCCAGGATCTGCCGGCAGTACATCAGCTAGGCATCAGCCCCATGGCTCAATGCCCGAGGAGAAGGGCACACAACAATGGAATGCGTACGTACGTTGATAATGTTCTCGTGCACCCCCAAGTGGCGCAGCAGCTTCATCTCGCGCAATATCCGCTTGGCGTCCGTGAGGTCGTCGAACACCTCCGTGATCTTCTTGATGGCCACCTTGCGGCCTCTCAGCTGCATGCATAAGTCCTCCTAGTGAGCAGAGCAGCCGCAGGCGCATACATACTGGCGTCTGTGGGTCGTACCGTGTCTTCCGCGGAGCACACGATGCCGTAGGACCCGCCGCCCACGGGCCGGAGGTTCACATAGTGCGAGCGCACCTCGAAGACGTCGCGGGAGACCGTGACGCAGTGGAAATCGGGCCCAAAGCGAGACGGCTCGACCGCCATTGCTGCTGCTTCTCCTTCTCTGGTGGCGCGCCCTTCCAAAAGATACAACAAAAGCGCTTAAGGGTAACCCCGTTGGATCCCAAAGGTTACGTTTCTTCTTTTTTCTTTTTCTTTTTCTCGAGCATTTGGTGGTGTTGTGTTAGAAAGGGCAGTGGGAGTACCCTCATGGGTTACGTTGGGACTATCATCACCATTGCCGGCGCTGCTGCTGGTTCATGCCGCCTTGCTGCTGGTTCTGACCCATGCCCTGCCACTGGAGGCCCTGGAAGCTGTTGTTCTGCTGCTGCGGCTGCTGCGGGTGGCCTGGAGGCGTCATGCCCATGTGCATCTGGCTGATGTTCATGGACCCCTGCGGGCGGGGCGCGCCCATGGGCGCCTGGCTGTAGCCCGGGTTGCCGCCGAAGCCGCCGGGGGCACCGCCCTGCACACTGCCTGGCGGTCCGCGTGCACTGCCCTGGTGCATCGGAGGCGACGGCATGGGTCGCATGGGCGCGGCGCCGCCCATGAAGAGGTTGAACGGGTCCGGAGCCACTGGGTTGGTCGTCTGCACTGGCGCGGGGGACGCGGCGGGCGTGGGCACAGCGGAAGATGTGGTCGGAACGGGGTCTGCCAACTACAAGCGCACACGCCGCAGTTAAATTGGGGAACGCTGCCACTGCAAGCGCAAGATCGAGTTGCGTACCAGCCCCACGAGGTCGTCGTTGAAGACCTTGGCCGGCGCCTGGGGCTCTGATCGCTTGGCTATACACGCACAACGTCAGCTCTCATGGTCACGATGGCGCCATGGGCTTCGCATGCGAACATACCGGTGGGCGTCTCTGGAATGTTGGTCTCAATGAGATCGGGCGCCTTGATGGGCGCAGGCGGTGATGCTGTCTTGGCCGCCACGCGCTCCACAGGACGCGTGGCGCTCTCACTCTGCACGCGTGAGACCTTGCTCACGATCAAGCCATTGTAGTCCGGCACGACGTCCTGGTCGTTCACGAGATCCAGCCAGACTGCGCGCCGCACACAAGCGATGAGTCCTCTTCAGACGTCTTCTGTTCAGCTATAGTACGCACCGTAGGTCCCTTCGAACGCAGCCTTGAAGCGGAAATGGAAGTCGCCCGGCAGCGGGAAGCTCTGCACATTATCACACGCGTCCGTGAGTCGGGAGAACATGAGCCAGAGCCAGAGCATGCAGATCGCCCCACCTTTTTGACATGCAGCAGACGCAGCTGATCCACGCGCGGCAGCGGCAGCACGTTCATGTGGTCGGAGGAGTCACCGTCCTCCGGCACGAAGTAGTTGAGCATGCCTTCCATTCTCCTCAGGTCGGTCTCCCAGATATAAAACACCCACCCACGATGCAACGCCCCTTGGCCTCAGTGTGGACCACCCCACTCACATGCACTTTACGTACACCACACTATATCGGATCAGACTGGGTGCAATCCAATTAAGGTGGTGGACACTACGCATTTCTGAACGAGACCATCGCGCATCAAAGAGCCGACAGCATGAGCGACCAAGAGCAGCCGCCCGTGCGCAAGACTGCGCGTGTGATCACCACTCAGCAGCAGCAGCAGCAGGCTGGAGAAGCCAGTGCAGATGTCAGCAGTGCGCTGGCTGTGGCCGATAACGAAGAGGAGCTAGAAGAGAAGCAGACGGCCAGCACCAAACTCACGGAATGCGTCGAGTTCGACCAGGACGCTGATGTGCGTACGCTGATCTGGCTGCTGTCTATGTAGTTAGATCACTGACTAATGCGTGCGCTTGCAGGAGGTGTACTACGTGGGTACGTCGGGGCTCAAGGCCACGGAGATCGATGGACTGGACGGACTCACGAAGCTTGAGGTGCGAGGCCCTTCCCTGCTTCACTGGTTGACCAAGCCGCGGCACTAAAGCCTCTGTCCCGCCTCTAGCGCTTGCACATCCGCTCCAACCTGCTCAAGTCCATGGACGGCATCGACACGGTGTCGACTCTGGTGCATCTGGAGCTGTACGATAACCAGATCCAGCGCATCTCGGGCCTCGAAGCGCTCACGAACCTGCGCGTGCTGGATCTGTCGTTCAACGAGATCCGTACGGTGCCGGACCTGAGCCACCTCACGCAGCTGCAGGAGCTGTACGTGGCCAACAACAAGCTCAAGAGCATCACGGGTGTGGCCAACCTGCGCGTGCTCAAGAAGCTGGATCTGGGCGCCAACCGTCTGCGCTCCATCGAGGGACTGGACCATCTCGAGTCTCTGGAGCAGCTCTGGCTCGGAAAGAACAAGATCACGCAGATCCAGGGGCTCGAGAGCCTCACAAAGCTCAAGATTATCAGTGTCCAGGTGTGGATCCTGTTGTATCTGGGCAGCTAGTGTACCAATGTGAAGGAATAACGTTGGCTCTATTACCACAGAGCAACCGTCTGCTGCGGATCGAAGGCCTGGAGGCCAACACGCAGCTGGAAGAGCTCTACTTGAGCCACAACGGCATCGAGAAGATTGAGAACCTGGCGCATTTGGTGCGTCTCTGAAGCACGAACGGGCGTTCAGTTCATGGTACACAGTCTAACGCTGCTTGCATGCCCCTCACGCAGACCCAATTGACCGTCATTGATCTTGGAGCCAACCGGATTGACGCGATCCCGTCCTCACTGCAGTCGCTCTCGAGGCTGGAGGATCTGTGGCTAAACGACAACAAGATCACCACGTTCCAGGACGCGCAGCAGCTGATTCCGCTGGGCGCCTCACTGCGAACGCTCTACCTGGAACGCAATCCGCTCGCCAGTGACTTTGAATACCGGAAGAAGCTGGAGGCCATGCTGCCCGAGCTGGACCAGATCGACGCTGTGCCGACCACGAAGGGCCGGGGTTAGCCTTGCAATTCCAACTACGAGACGCTCACGAGAATACATTTGGATCCAGGTCTATCCCTTGCCAGGTTTGCTTGAACTCGCTTGCTCGTCGTCGTTGTTGGCGTAGATCTTGCTCGTTGGCGGATGGCACTGGCAGCTGATGGCGATGCAGACACAGCACATGCCATTGACGAACACGAGCCAGGAGCCGCAGTGCTGGCACCGCTGGCCGCGGATCCCGCCCTTGTACACAGGAACGCTCAAAACCGCGAGGCAGCCTGAGAGCGCGAGCATCGCTGGCAGAATCCATGACGACGGGCGACTGACGGCTGTAGGAATCGAGCGAATGTGGATCACTTCGCTGAACGTCGAGGGCGGCGACGTGGTCTCTGATATGGACACGGAGCAGTTGACGACGCTGCGCCAGTAGTCCACGCCGTAGTTGGACGACCGCTCGATGATGAACAGCGTGAGCAGGTACCCTGTGAGGTAGGTCGAGTACGTTCGATTCGGGAACGCGCACTGCACGATGCCCGTGTCCTCAAGCGTGTTGCGTCGTGCGAAGCGGATCGTGCGCTTGCCCTGACTCACACTCAGCCGCTGCAGATCATTGAGTGGGCAGGACAAGTTCCAGGTCTCGTCCGCGCCGCTTGTAGGCACTGGCTTGGTGCAGCATTGCAGGCAATACGCTTGCGAGCTCTTGACTGGATCCGTGAATTGCGAAGTGAAGGCATAGTCCTTGGTGTATCCGGCCGTGACGTTCAGGTCTTGACACCCATTGAGCGCAAAGCCCGCGAAGCATTGGGTCATGAGCGAGTCCACCGTCGTCGTCTTGCTCGTGAACTGGATCGCCCCGTAGATTCCATACGTTTGCTACCATGAACAACGCACACGACTGAGCGCAAAGAGACTTTAGTAGCAAAGCTGGCATGTCCACACCTTCACGTTTGTTGCCTGGCTCCATGCTGCTAAAAGCACCAACAGCAGCAGCCCAAGCAGGCTTGTTCCGTGCATTGAACGGACGCTTGGAAACAATCGTTTCGACTATAATAAGGCTGTCTCCCAAAGACAATCAGGTGCTGTGATGATGAGACTCTTTTCAAGCGCAAACACACCATTGCGCTGGAGGTCCTGGAGCTCTTGGGTGTGATCGCGATCTAACAGACAGACCCACAGGCCAACACACACGAGTCTGGATTTAAAAACAGTGCCTTTTTTATCATTGACTGCTCGTCCCCACGATTCTCTTTCTCTTCGTTTCTTGTCAGCACTTGAGCAAACAAGCGATTGTGCCACGCACCAAAAACCAATCACACTCTACAGGAAGTCAGCCGGACGGCCGAGGCCCACGCAGGCTTCAGCGGTCCCTCGTCCATTTCGGCGGCAGGAATCATCGGCTTTCCTCGCCTGCTCCATAACTTACAGCGAATTGACCACTTGAGTCCGCACCAATATTGCGCGTCAACGGCGCCGCATAACCCATCGATTCCATAGGCACGGGACTCCGAGCAAACTGGTCCAGTCCATTGGCGGCACTGGGAGCAGCTGCAGGGTATCCAGCGACTGGAATCGCAATTGCGGGCGACAGCTGAGTCGGAATCGTTACAGAAGAAGACGGGGCAACAGCAGGTAAAGGTGTATACAGCGCCTCTTCTGCAGGAATGACCGACTGGGTCAGATCCGCTTCGCTTCTCAATTCATCCGCGACTTGCTTCATGCGTTCTTGGCGAGCGAGAGCGGCGCGCTGTTTCTTCTCTTCAAATTCCTGCATTTTCTTCCGGAATCGCTCGATCTCTCGCTGGTGCTTTTCTTCTTCGCTGCGGATCGCGGCTTCTAGAGTCGACTCTCGCTCATCGAAGGCAGATCGGGCGACCTTCATGCGATCCTCAAAATTCTGGACCTTGGTCATGTAACCAGCGTCCGACAGCGATCCAATTGACATTCCGCGATCACGGAGTTCCGGCTTGACTGGCGGCTCATCGTTCAGCACCATTTCACTCTGAGAGTGAATGAACTGCGCAGCATGGCTCGGCGATTTACCATGGCTCGCAAATACTGCAGAGTGAGAGTGCGCGGCATGATGGTTGGTATCTACAACAAGGTTTGTTGGCAAATCGGCACGAAGCGCAGGCTCGTGGGCAGCAGCAGCAGCAGCAGTAGGTTGATCTACCGATGGACCAGCTTGAGCTACCGGCACCGCGACACTACTGGGGGGCGGGAAATTTCCACTGGGTTGAGCAACGGGCGCCGCCACGGCTGGTGCAGGAGCAGCAACCGATGCGACCGGTTCGGGAACCGACAAATCCGAAGGACTTAACTTCGGGGTACTCCCCTGCGGACGGTCCAACGTGGCGGGCGGTATCACGATACTCGGCACAGCCTGCGGCGGCGCAGGAGGCTGCTGAGCTGCTGGTTGCAGCACTTGGCTTCCAGAGAGCGACATAAAACTCATTTTCGAGACATGCGGAAGCGGTTTGGAGGAGAACGAATGTGGCTCTGGCGCTTCTTCCCACACATCTTCAGACACCTCCGAGATGTTGTTGATCTTGCCTTCGGTCACGAGGAATGCGATCGAGTCCGCGATATCTTCCAGATCCGGTTCCAGAATGCCTACGTCCACGGCCAATTCGCACGCAACTTCGTGCGAGCTGTCCGTGAATAAATTGAAGGGGAACTTGATTTCCTTCGACTTGCCGTCGATCATGAGCCGCAGATTCAGCAGAATACTGTGCTCGTGGTCTGGGTCCTTTACTGCTTTGATCTCATGCCGTTTCCCACGCTTCCGCTGCTGCATACTGGTGGTGCTACTAGCCACACTGCTCGAGGCAGACTGCGGACGACTATTCACACGAACGCTGGAGCTTTCCACGGCAGCGGTGGCTAGTGTCGCAGGCGTCGGAACAGGTCCTTCGCTTTGCACCATCGACTGGGAAGTCGCTGCTTGTCCATAATCAACTGGAATCGAATTGGCTAGTGGCGGAGATGCAAGCGGAGTACTGACAGCTGATGGGGCTTGAACGACAGGAACTTGAACTTCTAAAGCAGCAGTCGGTACGCTCGCAGACACGGCGGTGGTGTCATTGGTCGCTGGAGATAGGGCCTCCGCGATAATTTCAGGAGATTTGGCAGCTTCGGCATCATCTTCATCGGGTTGTTCTTGTGTATCCTCGAGCTCTAGTCGATGTCCACGACCCCCCATCACGTTCATACGAGTGTTCTGAATCCGGATTTCGGTTGCGGGCATAGTCGCAAGGAAGTTGTCCACGTGGGTATCCACATCTTTCTTTCCCGAAAACGGTTCATCATGATCCGGAGCAGGAACACTCGGAGCTGGGGCTTCAGATGCTACTGACACTGGCGCTTGGGAAGGCGTTGACGTCAGCTCTGGTGCAGGCACAGCCGTTTGCAAAGGCAGAGGAGACGGTGAAGGAACATCGGATTCTGGCTTCGCAACCGAGGCGAGCGGCACCATGCAATGCTTTCCAGCCGACTTTTCCTCTGCTGGTGTCTCGTATCGAATTTCTCCAGATTCCAGTCCAGGCAACGCCGCACGAGCTGCAGCACCGTTTGTAGTACTGTTCACAGCGGCTGATGAACCAGACGCGATGGCCTCCGGCTCCGACGACAGGGACGGGAACATCTTCCGTCGGTCGGTCACATTGGACTGATCGCTTCCCTTGGACGCGCTCTCCATATTGAGTTCACTGGCCATGGATTCTTCACTCACGTGCGCCAGTCGCTCCTGTTCCTGTTTCACCTCGCGCTCGAGTTCATCTTCGTCCAGACACTTGACCATCTCGCTGTCGTCATCCTGGGCTTTCAAAAACGGATGGTCCAGCAAATACTCGGCTGAGACGTCGATCTCCCCGTTGCCGCGTGACAAGCAGAGCTCGATAAAGTCCTTGGCGGCTTGGCTCACCACGCGCTGCAGCCCCTTGGGGCGAATGCCGGCCGTTACCTTCTTGTAGATCTGCGCCGGGTTGATGCATTCCGAGTACGGCACCTCCTTGGTCACCATCTCCAGCACGCACATGCCGAACGCGTAGATGTCCACCTTCTCGTCGTAGCTCTCGTCGTACAGCTCTGGCGCCATGAACTCCGGCGTGCCCAGCACGCTCTGCGCGGCTCGACTGTGCACAGCCAGCTGCGTGGACAGCCCGAGATCGCCGATGCGCAGGTCGCCCGTATTGCCGTTGATAAAGATGTTGTCGCACTTGAGATCGCGGTGGATCACGGGCGGGTGCTGGCTGTGCAGGTAGTGCAGGCCCTCGAGGATCTGGATGCACCAGCGCTTGATGATCTTCCACTTGACGAACTGTACGCGCTTGATGTACGACTTAAGCGTGCCCGAGGTCATGATCTCCGTGATGAACACGACCTGGTTCTTCTCTTTGGAGAACCACGAGCCGTAGAAGTTGATGATGTTCTTGTGCTCCAGCTTCTGCAGCAGCTGCACCTCCTGGATGATGCGATTCTTCTCCGTGCTTGGCAGCACGCCGATGTCGATGGCGTTCCACGCCACGTCGATGCCCTGGTCCGTGTCGTACGCCTTGTACACGGTCTTGTAGGCGCCCGTGCCCAGGCGGATGTCGAAGCGGATGTACCGCCCGCGCGGAGAGTGCTCCACGGGCCGGTCGCCGTCCTCGCGCTTGTACATGTCGGTCTCGTCCATCTCAAACACTTGATCGCTTAGAGCCCACAGGACATCTACGGCGACCGCACGCTAGAGTCGAGTTCAAATGCGCCGATCGAGACGGACAGCGCAACAGGCGAGCAGGCGAGTGGCGATGGAGCGATGGACACACGCAGTGGCTGGGCCAACGGACGGACGGACGGACGGATCCCTGCGGTCGGCAGAAGGCGCGCGCAGACAGGAGCAGCCGCCGGTCGGATCTGGACGCTCTCGGTCTCAGGCGCTGGGCGTCACCTGCGCTCTCTTCCTCTCGCGTTTTTTGGTCCAAATCACAGCGCGCGCGGTTCAGAACCACTGGAGTTGAGTATGTGGCATACAAAAACCAAGTCACATATGGCTAAAAACCTAATGTGGATTAACATCATTGTACGGTACGGTGCGCGCTCCCCTTCCCCAGACAACCCCACCCACTCACCCTACGGTAATTACCCTTGCTCGGAGAAGAAGGGGAGGGGAAAAACCTTAGGTGGGAAAAACCTCAAGAGGTGAGATATACGCAAGTATACGAGCGAGATCGTAACGGATCGGCATCATTCCCCCCTCCAGCTTGCTCCTCCTCACGTGTGAGTGGAGAGCCAACGAAGGGGGTTGCAATCTGCAGCAAGCAGTTCAACAGCAGATGACAACAGACAGGCAGGACGCCGATCTGTCTATCGATCTCTGGTTGTCATGCGAGAAGTGGCAGGGGGGATAGCTTTCCATACGTACAGTACCGTCGCTCTATCGATTTATATATGTACTGTTGTTTGGCGATTGTCAATCACCACTCATGATGCGTGCAATTCAGAAAAGAAGCAAATCAGACGCACACCCGATTACCACCTCTAAGGTTGGAAGAAAGGGGATGGGTGGTGGGCCAGGCGGCCGACCCGCTGCGTGGGTGGGGCCGTCTGCCAGTCGCTGCTGTGTGTTTGCTCTTGGGGATAAATACGCAAAACAAAGTCGACTTGCGTATAAGCAATAAATAATGTGGCTGATATAAAGAAAAGCACTTGGCAGCCATCAAACATGAATCCCACGTTCCCTCTGATCCTCTGGACTGACAACACATCGGCCTCACCACTTTATCTTCCCAACCAGAAGATCGCTCTTGTCCAAACCGTCGGGAGGAAGAAAGTTGGCCCGTGCCACTATACGGTATACACAAAATTCCTTGAAGTATAGTATCATTACAAAGGTGAGGTTTTTTAGAGCGTACTTAACTGGATCCATTCTCCGGATCCGCTGCCAGGGCCGCCTTGGCATGGCGCACGCACCAGCCGAAGCGCTGCGCCCACTTGAGGCAACTGGTCACACTGCACCGCGTGCCTCCTCCGTGCGACCGGCAGCGGCCGCGAGAGATCGCACCCTTACCGCAGTCCGGATGCTGGCAGCGCGCGCCGCCGCCGTGTGATTTGCAGCAGCCGCGCGACTGCACGGGCCGATTGCAGTCCTCGATGCTGCAGAGCTTGATGCCTTTGTGCACGAGGCAGCGGGATTGGTATGCGCCCACGCGCAAACAGCCAGTCACGGTGCAGAAGTCACCTTGGGTTGGGTCTGTTGAGGCCAGATGCCGACGCTCGGAGCCTGGTAACAGTCTGTTCTCACTGATTCTTCGGCTTTTATGGTTGGACGATGGACGTCTGGACACCGCTGCTGGGGGAGATCTGGTCATGAGGTTGTCTCGCTTGAGGTGCTCCGGCGTGAAGGCCAGCGGCCGTGCCGTCGCAGCTCGCACCGGGCTCTGCCAGCTCAGAGCGAGCTCTCCACTGCTGCGAGGCTGAGTCATGGGCGACAGCTTGAGCGTGTACGCAGGCGCCATGCCACTGAGCATCGGACTGTCTGTTGGCGTGGACACATAACCCAGGCGACTGTTGCCGCTGCGTGCTGCTTGGAGAGCCGCCTTGGTGTCATGGAGGGACAGCAGACCACCCGCAGCAACGACCGAGTCGTCGCCATCTTCAGCCACTGGGTTCAGAAGCTGGGCCACCTTCATGCTGTCGTGCGGAAGGTCGGGAATTGCAGAGTGCCACTCATGGCCGGCAGTAGCGAGAACGAAGGCCAGCCCTTGATGGCGTGAAACTGTCTGGGCCTCCTCCTCCTTCCCTTGTTCTTCGCGTGAAAGATTCCACTGCATCATCGTCACAGATTCCGCACAGTCTCGATGTGCGACAGAAGCGCCCCTTGGCCCCATGGCCCAGTGACGCCATGGCCGCTGGGCCAACCAGAGCGGGACTGCATGAAGACGGAGGAGGAGCCTGACGCATACTGTACTCCCATGAGAAAGATCTACTGCATTGGCAGCTTCCATTTTACGCGCACGCACGATGAGCTCCCCGTCTGTCGTGAAGTTGAAGTGGAGATCCTCATTTGACAACCCATGTCCACATGGTCATATCAAACGCCAATGGTATCAGTTGCAAGATGGAGGGGGCAATCGGGGCAAGAGAGCTTGGGACTGTGTGGTGAGCAAAATGGACCTGACGCCAGAACGGCTGCGCTTTTGCAGCTGTCTCAAGTGCAGTTGCAATCAGTCAGAAACCATCAGCTTAGCGGCCCGTTTCGAGTCACAGTGAATCCATGCTGTCAGCGTGTCGCACACATTGCTGTCAAAGCGCGCAGCTCCATTGGCTGCTTCCGCTTGAACTTGACTGACTGTTGCAACGTCTTGCGATATCTGTTGCGACAAACCCATCAGTCCAGACTAAAGGGTTTCAGCTTTCAACTGCTGGTACCACATTGACAGCTGAGCCAGCAGGGGTTCCTGTGTAAAAGCACACCCTTGCAACGCCAAAGAGCCCAGCAATCCAAAGTCTCGACTCCAAACGCCGGGGAGAGAGGTTTGGTGCCGTTCATTCCATAGTTTTAAGTTGCAAAATGTCGCCTGGCGTGTCCCCGCTTGGGATTCTTCCAACGCTCTCCGAGTCTCGGTTCTTTGCGCTGTCCGTTTTTCCCTACGTGGGCGTTGTGGCCGTTGGCAGCAGCGCTGCGTACTCAGCTGCAAATTCCTTGCCGGACAACGTACGCCCTTGCAGCATCAGTAACAGCTCTTGGTCGAACGCCTTGCCCTTCGCTTTCTCACGCCTACGAAAGAAACCAAAACATCAGTCAGCCGTTCAAAATGTCTCCCACAAAGGGCCATGGGGCTACCTTATATCCTCTTCCAGCGTCTCAATTGTCGGCTTGGGCTCGATCTTGTCGCTATCACTTGGATCCTCGGCTTGCGTTTCTTCAGTGAGATCTTCGATGGCATCGAAGTGATTCTGGACGCTTGCTGGGACATGAGTCAGCGGGGGATCCAGGACGCCCGCGGGATGGGCGTTTGTGAACCATGACCGCCAGGCAGGCTGCAAAGCCAGTGACTCGAGGAACTCGTTCCGTTTACTTTCAGTCAGATCTTCTTCGTCCGCTTCCTCATGTACCAGCAGCTGGCGCACAGGAGCGCTAGACGGGCGAACACGCTTCTCCGGCGAGCGCGACTTGCGCGCATACCGCGCTGGAGAGACGACGCGCTTGATAAAATTCGCAGCTCCTTTAGAGAGAAACCACGAGCTCAACGGCGTGGTGCTCAAAATATCGGAGGAAGTATCCTCGTTGGGTGGAGGCGCTTGAATTCGACCAAAAGACGGCCCCCACATTTGCGTTTCCTGCTTCGTTGGCAAGGCAGATAGCAGAGTCGAGTCGTCTTGTACAGTCTTGAGCAGAATAGCACGTTGCTGTGACGACAAGAATCGTTCTTGCTCGCTTTGAATCTCACGTTGCTGATCTTGCAGCTTCGAATCGGATACTTTGCTGGCCTCGGGTGGGAGCTCAATGTGAGATTTGTTGTCGCTGGGCTCATCGGCGTCCGGTTCGTCTTCGGTCATAATCTCAGTAATTTCTTCTGCTTCTCGCTTTACTTGCGACTGATTTACATCGCTCTGTTGGGTTTCTCCAATGCTTTCGCTCACAGAATCTCTCTCCAGCTCTTCAGTCGTGTGATAAGAATCCAATAAGCTCGGTGGAGAAGGCTCCACCTGCAGACTTGGTGCGCTATCGGTCCACTCACCCATAAAATCCAGACTACTCTGGTCTTCAGACAGCAAATCATTCACGAATGGAGGCGTTGAGATCGCTTGCACAGTGCCCAACACATCCAAAGGCTCTACACCACTCGCTATATAATCCAAATTGCCATCAGGGGTTGAGGGCAAACTGATCAACACGGACGTTTCCGTGGTCTTCACTGGAAGTATTTCTTCTAACGATGGCACATCCAGCAACTCTGAGTTCTCCGTTGTCTTCTCTGGGGCGATATCTTCGAGTGTTGGCAGATCGCCCAGCACGGCTTCTTTGTCATTGGTCTTCGTAGAAATTATGGCTACTGTGGGGAGTTCTGGCGAAGGCGCGTCCGAGATAGTCGCAATCTCTTCTGCTGGTACCGCTTTCTTTTCAATTTCATCTGCGGGAGGTTTCGCCGCAATGATTGTTGGTGAATCGGCCGTCTTCTGAGCAAACAAAGGGCTTGCAGCAATCTCAGGGCTCGGCTTGGTTTGAGCTTCCAAGGCTTTTTCTGACGGTGGGCCTTGCATCTTCTCCTGCAGACGCATCAGTTTTTGTTTTGACTTGAGCTCCTTTGGCTTGATTGCTTCCTTGACGGGCTGAGGCGTAGCATTCTATGTCATACAAGCATGAGAATCTCCTTGCCGCCATTGCGCGTAATACCACCAGTCGTACCGGTTTCGGAGCAACGTTTGCAACCAACGAAGGCATTGGTGCTGCTGGAGTTTGACTTCCTGGCTTTGGAGTTGACACTGGAGAAGCTGTCTTTTTAATAGGAGTTGGAACAGGAGTTGGCTTCTTGACAGGCGATTTCACTGGTGCAGTAGCCACTGCTGACGTTGTCGCATTGAGCTTCACTTTCTTGGCCGATGAGTTCAAAATTACGATCTTCCGCTTCGGAGACACTGCGGGCTTGTCTGAGTTGCCGATCGTCACGATTGTGCTAGATTTGGCGTCGGAGGCCGTGATCTAGATGAACATGCACATGAGTTCTACCGCTACATCCATTTTAACATACAGAAGATTCAACATACCTGGCTAATCTTGCGCTTCTGAGCTGGTCCTGGTGCTGTCACTGCTACAGGCTGCTGCTTCTTGGTTGGAGCACTTGTCTTCACGGTCGTAGCAGGCGTCGTTGTTGCAGGCGACTCCGTGGGAGCTGATGACTCCGTGGGAGCTGGTACAGTCGCTGTCTGATCGCCATTAGCAGCAGCAGCAGCCGCCTGGTTCTTCTTCTTCTTGCGCTTCTTCTTGGACTTTTTGCCTGTTAAGGCGGTCTCTCCCAGCGTCGCTGTCGCTGGCGCGTCCGCCTTGGTCACAGCTGGAGCATCAGCGGTCTGTTGTCGAGCGGAGGCTGCTGCCTTCTTCGCGGCCTTGGACTGAGCTGCCACTGAAGCGGCTTTGGGCTTTGCACCAGTGCTCACCTCTACTACAACCTCCTTGGCAGCCGCGTTGGCCGCCACCTTGGCCTTGGCCTTGCGCTTCTTGCCCGTGCGACGAGCTCCTGCGGCCTCCATCGCTCTCAATTGTTCCAACAGTGCAGTTGGTTTCAAGTACAGTGCAACCTGAAATGATACGGCTGCATTACAGTAAAGTCCAAAAATACTGGTCCAATACCGGTATATAGTCGACTGTATGGTTTATTAGCCAATCAAATGTGGGAATGATTATGCTGACAAATGTCTTCGTAACCATTTGAAGACATCTCTCCGTCATGACGTTGAATCGACTTGTGCAATATGTAGATTGATACCAACATTTATTGCATTATCGTGCTGTAGCGTCTATGGTTGTAGCCCTCGGTATGCGTGCTCTTGTTTCCCTCCGTTGACGGCAATCGCAGTCAACTTGCCCAGCCAGTTGCTTTTACGAGTGTTGGTCTTTCTTGATACGCAATCATGGCCGTTTCATATTTCAACCAATCAGATTGGACTAGAAGCAACTTCACGGAAGCTCGCCACTCGGCAATTGGAGCTCAAGCGCGCAAGTCGATGGCCAAGAGCCGACTGGACGAGACCAAGCCGCTGCTGCAGGGCGCAGCGCACCAGCCTCAGGCTGAACACATCCACAGCGATGGACTGGGCGACCGCTACCCGGACCAGTACTCGGGCTGCCTCTCGGGCCTCTTCTTCTCCTGGCTCACGCCGCTCATGAAGCTCGGCAACCAGCGGCCGCTCGAGAACGACGACCTGCTGCAGCTCAACCCGTACAACCGCGCCGAGAGCGTCTCCAGCAGCTTCCAGCGCCAATGGGACGCGCAGCTGCGGTCCAAGCGCCCGAGCCTGGCGTGGGCGCTCGGCAAGGCCTTCGGCTTCAAGTTCGTGGTGGCCGGTGTGTTGAAGCTGATCCACGACTCGCTGCAGTTCGTGGGTCCCATCGTGATCAAGGACATCATCGCGTACCTGAGCGACCCGAGCGCGCCGCTGTCGCAGGGCCTCGTGTACGTGGCCATCATCTTCTGCTCGGGCGTGGTGCAGTCCTTCGCGCTACGACAGTACTTCTTCTACTGCTTCGAGACGGGCATGCAGTTCCGCAGCGCCATCGTCACGGCCGTGTTCAAGAAGTCGCTCGGACTGTCGGCTGCAGCGCGCCAGAAGAAGACCACGGGCGAGATCACGAACCTCATGTCGATCGACGCCCAGCGCCTGCAGGAGCTCACGCCGTATCTGCACGGCGTCTGGTACGCGCTGTTCCAGATCATCGTGTCTTGTGTGCTGCTGTGGCAGCAGATCGGCGTGTCGACGTTCGCTGGTGTGGCTGTGATCGTGCTGCTGATCCCATTGATGGCGTTGATCTCGCGGGCCATGCGCTCGCTGCAGTCACGTCTCATGGTGGTCAAGGACGAGCGCATCAAGATCTGCCACGAGGTGCTCTCGGGCATCAAGGTTATCAAGATGAAGGCGTGGGAGAACTCGTTCGCTCAGCGCGTGATGCAGTACCGTGACGACGAGCTGAGCCGTCTGCGGTCGTACGTGATCGCGCAGAGCGGCTCCAACACGATCTTCTCGCTCGTGCCGGCGCTCGTGACGGTAGTGTCGTTCCTGACGTACGTGCTTCTGGGCAACACGCTGGACGTGGGCACGGCGCTGACCAGTCTGGCGCTTTTCAACATTCTGCGTTTCCCGCTGTTCATGCTGCCGCAAGTGATCAACAACGTGGTGGAGGCCAGCGTCAGCTTCGAGCGTCTGCGCAACTTCTTCCTGGCCGAAGAGCGCACGAAAGTGGGTTCGGGTGACCTCAAGAGCGTGGGTGTGTCTGTGCAACGAGCCGATTTCAAGTGGGACGCTGCTGCGAGCGGATCTGATGCGGCGGACGAGCTCAAGAAGAAGAGTGTGGATCTGTCCAACCCGGAGGCGAGTGCTCCAGCCGATGCCCACGTGCTGCGCAACGTCTCGTTCGTGGCCAAGTCCAACCAGCTCCACGTCATCGTGGGTCCTGTGGGCAGTGGCAAGTCTACGTTTCTCGGTGGTCTTCTTGGTGACGCTCGTTGCAGTGCTGGTGAGGTTGCGGTGCGTGGCTCCGTGGCCTACGTCTCGCAGCAGCCGTTCATCCAGAATGCCACGGTGCGAGACAACATCACCTTTGGCCTTCACTTTGATGCTGCTCGTTATGAAGAAGCTGTGCGAGTGAGCTCATTGAAGAAGGACCTGTTGATCCTGCCTGGTGGCGATCAGACGGAGATCGGTGAGAAGGGAATCAACCTCAGCGGGGGTCAGCGTACACGTGTGGCTCTTGCTCGTGCCGTGTACCAGAACGCCGATATCTATCTGCTGGACGACATTCTGTCTGCTGTGGACAGTCACGTGGGAAGCGACATCTTTACGAACTGCATCAAGAAGGCGCTGAAGAAGAAACTGGTGGTGCTGGTAACCCACTCGCTGTCGTTTCTGAGCCAGAGCGACAACATTGTGGTGATTTCGGATGGCCGCATTGCTGATCAGGGCTCGTACAAGAGCCTCATGGCCAAGAACGGTCTGCTGGCGCAGATGGTGTCGAATTACGCCGAGAACGAGAAGCACGAGTCGGATAAGGAATCGGACGCTGAGAGTGATAACGAGTCCGATAGTGGCGATGAAGATG
>JAADVF010000959.1:0-10817 GCA_023334555.1 Elongisporangium undulatum | reverse complement strand
CTGTCGATGCGAGAGCAGGAAGGAATCAGAATCTGTTTCTGTTGCCTGGTCGCCCAAAAAAGTACCAAAAGCTTACCTCGTTCTTGTTCATGCAGCGACACGAGCGCCTGCAGACGGGCGTCGCCTTCTTCTCGGCACTGCGTGAATGACTGGGCCATGGATTGGTGCTCGCTTTGTGTCCTGACGTGCCAGTCCTCGAGCGCTTCTTTCCACCAGTTCGCCAGCGGTGTCAGCTTCTCTGGCGACAGCGACCGCGCATCAGCCACGGTCTCCTGCAAATCCTCGGGCGTCTCCAGCGATACGACCGAGCTGACTACGCTGTGGATGAGCACTAGCGCCCCATGCAGCTGCTGCTGCATGGAGCGATTAGAGCGCGCCTGGCTCTCCACGTCCTGCTGCATCCAGTCCAGCGCCTTCTTGGTCACGCGGTCGATCACGCCATCGTCCACAGGCGAAGAGGCCGTGGCCCCCTCCCAGTCATGATCCTGGAACGAATCGTCCATGGACGCGACGGTGATGTCGTCACTTGCCATGAAGCCACCGTCTGTCCAGTCCAGCGACTCCAACGTGTCCAGGGAGGACTCGAGCGGCGGCATTGTCGCACGCTTGCGCTCGCCTGCGTTCTTTGTCAGGGCAGCTGATGCCTTGCGCACTGAGTAATCCTCATCTTCTTCGTCATCAGAGGACGAGTCGAGTAGCGTGTTGATGCGGTTGTCGTTCTCCTGGTCGCTTTCCATTGAGGAGTCACTGCTAGCGCTGTCGTCATGGTCGTCGTCGCTGTTGTTGTTGTTGTTCCTGGCGCTTCCGCGTGGCTCAGATTCCGCAGAAGACAGCCGTCTGCGTCTGCGCACCGTCTGCATGATCATTTGTAGCTGCTGCGCCGCCTTGCGCACCGCCAGGTCCCCAGACGCAGGCGAAGGGCTCATGGGCTGCGCAAGAAGAGGCATCTCACGCTTTGCGGTATGCGAGCGAAAAGCCGCGCCTTCTGATTGGCTGGAATGGTCTGTAGGAAGGTTTATGATTGGCTAAAATGGTCTAAATGTACCCAATCGGAGGTTCCACGGGAGGGAGGACGTGCGCAATGGGACAGCCCCATGACTCAAGATGGTGTAGCGCCTCCTCCATGGAAGAAACAGCCTTCCTTGGCTTGGGTTCGCTTCGATGCGCCAATGGAGCCAGTAACAACTGGCGATTGGTCCCCATCACACCCTCTTCTGAATCAAAATTCTTTAAACGTAGCGTTTTATGAAACCAAGCGATAACACCAACAAGCTTTGGTTTCCAAAACAAGGTACAGTGCGATGACAGTACCGTTCCGCACCTTGTTTTGATAAATATCATGTCTTTCTGCCGCAGTCTGTCGGGTGAATCGACAAATCAACTCGCCGGAATGGAATCGGACCTGCTCGAGCGCGTGGAGCGATGGGCCAAGGAGGCGCCCTCACGCGTGCGTACAGTGCCTACGAGCAACCTCTATGCGTCCTCTGCCCGCTCACGCTCTCTCTGTCTTCATCTGTGCAGCCTATGCTGTCCTTCGTGGACGATAACGGCGCCGTGACGGCCGCACTGTCCTGTGGGGTGCGTCCGCCGATGCCTCGGGTCTCGCACTCCTGCAGACAGCAGCAACTCACGAACCTCCCTTGTCGCTATAGGATCTGAACAGACGCATGCAGAACCTCGCGGCGCTGCTGCTGGCCACGCCCCAGGAGCATCCCAAAGGGTAACCTCCGCGCGTCTCCTCGTTGTGGGTTCAACCGTGCACTGACTCACTCATGAATGTCTGCCTGGCCACAGACTGGGCGTGAAGCCTGGAGACCGCGTGCTGCTGGTCTATCCTCCGGGGCTGGACTTTATCGTGGCCTTCCTGGCTTGCCTCCGCGCAGGAGTCGTGGCCGTCCCAGTGTACCCACCTGGTCCGTAGGAGAAGCCTTTTGAGCGCATGCCTGCATGGAACAGAGTCGCCTAACGTGTTCTCTGGCCCTGCAGATCCACGCAAGATGAAGAAAGACATCAGCATGTTCGTGACTGTGACCAAGAACTGCCAGGCGCGGGTGGCCCTGACCTGCTCGTCCTACTACAACACCAAGAAGATCCTCGCGATCAAGCAGAAGCTGACCTTCTCAGACCAGCTGCCATGGCCGGAGCACTTGGCCTGGATCGTGGCCGACGATCTCGTGGATGTAAAGGGTCTGGAGGGCAAACTCTGGCTTCCAACGGCTAATGCTCCGCGTGCTGGCGACACTGCGTTCCTGCAGTACACGTCCGGATCGACCTCTGCTCCCAAGGGCGTGGTGCTGACCCACGGCAACATGAATCATAACCTCAAGACTATCAGTTCGGCTCTGAAGGCTGGAAAGGACACTGTTGTGGTCTCGTGGCTGCCGCAATATCACGATATGGGCCTCATTGGCGCGTACCTCGGTACGATCTTCAATGGCGGCACGGGCGTTTACATGTCGCCTTTCAGCTTCATCCGCGATCCAACGCTCTGGCTTCGTCTCGTGTCCAAGTACAAGGCCACGCATCTGCAGGCGCCGAACTTTGCCTACTCGCTGTGTGCGCGCAAGGCGGACCGCTTGCGTAGCGAAGCCAACATAGACCTCTCCAGCGTTCGGCATATGATCAACGGCGCTGAGCCGATCCAAGGCGACGCCATGGACCGCTTTTACGCTGCGTACTCGCCATTTGGGCTCCCAGCCGGCGTGATCAAACCCACGTACGGTCTTGCTGAACATACCGTGTTCGTCTGCGGTAGCGGCCAGCTGCGTTTGCACGTGGACAAGCGGGATCTGGAGCAAGACCACTTGTTCCGTGTCGTGGAGAGCACGAATGACGCGAACAGCAAGGAGATGATCGGCTGTGGCATCCCGCTGCGCAAGGACCACGGAATTGATCTGCGGATTGTGGACCCAGAGACGAACACCCAAGTTCCGGATGGCCACGTTGGAGAGATCTGGATCTCGAGCGCTTCCAAGGCCAGCGGATACTATGGCGACGAGATGAAGGCGACTTCCCAGGAGGTCTTCTATGCCCAGCTCCCCACGTCATCTGACTACATTGACCCTGTGTTCTACCTCAAGACCGGCGATTACGGTGTTTTGTACGAGGGCGAGCTGTTTGTCTGTGGGCGAATGAAAGACCTGGTGATCATCCGCGGTCGCAACCATTATCCGCAAGATCTAGAGGCAACAGCCGAAACACACGAAGAACTGCGGCCCGGATGCAGTGCTGCGTTTGCGTTCTACGGCCGATCGGACGCCGATGGAGATGCAGAGCAGCTGGCGCTGGTCGCTGAGCTGCGCGACGTGGACATTCAGAACAAGGCGAGCTTGTGCGGCAAGATTCGCAGTGCGATCGCTCGTGAACATGGTGTCAAAGTCACTCTGATCGTACTGATCAAGCCTCGAAGCATCCCCAAGACCACCAGTGGCAAGATCTCGCGTGTGCGCTGCAAGAATGCGTTGGAAGCGAACCAGCTCCAGGTCGTTTACCGCAATGAAGATATGATTGGCGACATCACGGCCGATGCCGACGAAGGGGTCCAGGACCAAGAAATGGATCGCAGTGTTGATCAGCAGCCTAGACCTATCACCAAAGCTCCATCTAACACTGGTGGACCTACGGCAAGCGATACCAAGCTTCCGTCCGTGATTACTGATGCTGCCCCAGCCGAAGTCTTTGAATATTTACAGAGCGAGATTGCCCAACTGGCGGGAGTTGAGGCGCGTGCGATCAACGCCAACATGCCGCTGCAGGAGCTCGGCATGGATTCGATGGCACTGACGCAGCTCCAAGGAATGATCTCGCACAAGTACGGCGTGCACGTGCAGGAAGAACTGTTGTACAACGAAGCCACGACACTCAAGAGCTTACACGGCACGCTTTGCGGTGAAGCCAATACTTCCACTGCTGCCGACCCTCAGCAGTCGCTCATGAACGGAGACCACGGCGCGCGGTCCAAGAAGAGTCAGAAGCTCTTCTGCGGCTGCATTGCCTGTTAAACGTACTGACTGGCTTTGACATGAATTCGATACGAACGTTTCTAAGAAGTGTTGTTGTGGGGATATCTGAAGATTCTATTGTCGATTTGCATCGCATTTTCTGTCATGACGCTCAGTCCAGCTTTGACGAAGCGCCCCAGGCGCTGGTGCTGTGGCTGTTGGTTTGCAGCAGCAGAGTCTTGACACACTGTCGCAGCTTGTTGCGCAGAGCCAGGAACTGCACGACCTCTGCGTGACCTCGTTCACGTTCACTGTCATGGCGATCACGCTTCACTAGCTCCTCCTCGTCCGCGACGGCATCAACAGTGCTGTCGCTAGCATTGTCGGTAGGGCTGCCTGCGTCAGCATCAATTGAAGCCTTCGCCTGAGCGAAAGACGGGTATTCGAACGCGTGGGTGAAATGGGAGGCGTAGATCCGCTGCAATCGTTGCTGGAGACTGGTCTGCACCGCTGTCGATAGCGTAGAGCGCGCCTTGATAAGGCACTCGAGTACGAACACTGCGTCTTGCAGCTAGACCGAAGACAGAGAGGAATTGTCAGCACATCATCTCACACCAGCAACCACAGACTTGCAGGTTCAAACCTTTTGCATGGCGTCCAGATAGGATTCGCATTGCAGCGGGAACAACGACTCAGTAGAAAAAGCCTGCCAGACGTCCACCGGAGCAGCGTTCGCAGCATTGGAGGCGACTCTGTGTTGATGGAAGGCCAGGAAGATCACGGTCGTCTCCGCTGGCAGGTGAGCAGTCAGCGTGGGCAAAAGCGCTGCCATGTGTGGGACACGTGCCAGGTACTCAGCGAACTCGCTATGCCAGAGCGCCGATTCGCCCACAACCCGCAGCAAAGGCGCCATCCAGAACCAGCGCACCACCTTCAGGCCTGGCTCCAGCTCCTGTTCGTCCTGTTTCTTGGCCGTGGTCAGCGTTCGCGCCAGCGAGAGAAGCGTGCGTAGTGTTCCACTGGCATACACCTGCTCCACTGTCCCGTTGACGTTGGGCGAGACCTGCAGCGGGAAGTGCACCAGCTGCAGCAGCATCACGATCAAATCGCCGTGCTCCACATCGCCGTAGGTCTGGAGATCGACGGTGATTTGCGGGAGCAGCGCTAGAACCGCGCGCGAGAGTCCTTGCTGAGCGCGCGGTATCCGGAACTCCTTGGCCGCGGCCAGCTCGGCGAGAACGCGGTACACGACGCAGTGCGGGGCCCATCCTTCTTGCTTTGGTTCGTTCTGCTGCTTGGCTTTGCTTCCGAATGGCTGTGGTTTCGGCTGCAGGAACGTGACCAGTTCCTTCAAGCGCCAGACACCAGACGCACTGGACTCGGGGAACCGCAGCAGTCGATCGCGAAGTAGAAACAGATACGAGCTCCACTCGCCTTGCGCACCAAACAGCCAGCTCCCCACCGAGTCTTGGCTGTTGCTCGCTTTCAATTGTAGTTCCTGTTCATACCGGGAGCTGGAGACGAGCTGGCGCATGATGCTCTCCAGCGTGGCGTCGACCTGCCATTCGTCCCACTTCTCGACCGAGATGGCCATGAACGCCGATGAGAACGTCAGCGTCGCTAGGTACCGCAGCTTGGCAAACACCAGCGACATCGAAGACGCCGAATTGAAGGAAGCATGCGCCTTGGCTTGGGCTGGTGAGGGAGTTGGGAAGGACGTGGTGCGCCATGCCGGATGGTCGCCCTCGTACACGAGACTCAAGTCGTCTGGGTCTTCCTCCGCCGCATAGATCTCCTCAACAATGGACGAATGGTCCACCGCTGCTTGGGCCTGCTCGCTCGTGAGCTTGTCTGCCGCGGCCGCTAATGCCGCCGGGGTCCACTGATCCTGGGTCTTCGGACGCTGCGAGGTCTCCGGCAGCTGGAGCTTTGCCAGCAGATGCTTGGTCAATGAGGTCTCTGGGTTCTCCAGGCAGTAGCGCAGCACATTCAGCAGCACGGACGCGGCCAGAAGAGCGCTGGCCTCGGAGCCACGCGCTGCGCTCGGAGCCACAGACGTTGAGATCTTCTGCTGGTCGTTCAGATACGCGATACCGTTGAGCAGCGGCAGCGTGAGCGGAAACTGCGCGGCCTTGCTGCCCAGAGATTTGTAGGCGCGCGCGAGAGCGAGCAGCTGCGCGTCCGCAACGATCGGGAAGTCGAACTGCAGCCGGTCGTACGCTGCCTCCGCCAGGTCCTCCTCGTCTTCGTCTGCGGCCACAGGAAGGAACAGACCTGCCACAGCAGCAGCAGCAGCAGCAGCAGTTGCTTCACCATCTTCACCAGCAACCTCGCTCTGTGCTGGGACTGCAGCAGCAGCAGTGGCCGCGCCCTGGCCGTTCTCCTGCAGCGCTGCGATGAGCTCCTGGATGAAGAAGGCTCGGTCCGCCATGAGACTCGCTTGTTGACACGCGGGCCTACTGCAGCGAAGCGCAAGTTGCCTAATTTAGGATCGAACACCAGTTAGATTAGGATCTGATTCCAGAATCCTTGCGTGCTGAGTCGACAGTATGTACGAAACAAACGTAGGCCTCTGTTCGTAAGTCAAGCTCATTTGGTTCCAACCATCTCTTTGAATACCGCATTGGTATTACTATCTGTGACCATCTCTACGTCGCAAGCGGCTGATTGTCTCCTCCTCGAAAGAATCGCACAAACGTCCTAGCGCACCTGCAAAGACGTCATATCATTAGACGCCAAAGAGATCGTATCCATCGTGCAGACAAGCGTTCGTTCGTACCTGTAGAACTGCGTGCGCACATGCCTGAAACCGGGGGATTCTGCGTTCACCCATTCCAATACCGCGAACTGTTTCAGAGCACCTATAGACCGCATGGGTCCGATAATCGCATTCATTTGCCGACATCGATACAGGAATTGGACCACAGCCAAGTGGCCATCCATAGCTGCTTCGTCGACTGCTAGTTGCGTACATCCCTCAGTGCGGTCGAAATGCAACCAACACATGATGTTGCAATGGCCATTGTCTGCCGCATTGTCCATCACTTTGGTACTGCAGCTGGAGAAACGACGTGAAAGCAGGAACTTCACGATCTCCAAATGGCCCTTGGCTGCCGCTTGCTCCAGTGCTGACGCAGTGCACTCTTCAGATCTGTTCTCGAGAAGAAGCTTCACGATCCTCAAATGGCCGTTTATGACCGCTTGCTTTAATGCGGCCACAGTACAACCTTCGGATCTGGTCTGTACAAGGAATCGAACGATTTCGAAATGACCGTTTGCTGCTGCTTGATCCACTGCCTCCACTGTACTGTACAACCCTTTGGTCGATTCACGTGCAGCCATGTCACGATATCTAGATGATCGCATTCAGCTGCCAAATCCATCGTTGCAGCTGAGAGCGATTTCGTACACTTGGATCGGTGTTCAAGCAGCCATTGGACCATTTCCAGGTGTCCGTACTTCACAGCTCCACCGCCCAACGCAGCAACGGTACAGCCTTCGTTTTGGTTTGCATGGAGCCACTGGACGATATAAGATCGCCATTCGAAGCTGCTTTGTCGATCACCGACTTTGTGCATTCATCAGGTCAACGTTCATGCAGCCACTTCACCATATCTAGCGACGATCGTCCTACTGCTTCGTCGATTGAACGCAATTTGAAGCTGTAGTTGGGTTCACATTGATCGACAGCCACTCTTCGTAACGAATCGTCAAATTTCACTGGCGGATCATCATTTGAAGCCATCTGTCCATGTTGAAATGGCCGCCTTTCACTGCGTAAGCGACCGCAGTGACCGAGCAATCCGGGTTTTGTTCATGGAGCCATTGCGCAATCTCCATTCGCCCATACTGGGCTGCTGCATTCGTCAACAACTCTGGCTCGCACAGCGGGTGCCTGTACAGATACTGAATTATATCCAGTTGCCCAATCGTTGCTGCGATCAGTTTGGACGGCTTGATCCGTTTGGCGCATCCATAGGTAGAATTCCAGCTGGGCCGCTTGTAGTTTTCCTCCAGCCACTTGATCGTCGTGAGTTCGCGTGTTGAACACTCTTTCGAGTTTGGATGGCTCCATTTCGGGCCAGGATACTTGTCAAGCAGCCATTGAGCTATCGCCACATTGTTCACACTCACGGCCACCGCGATGGAGGCCTCAAGATCACTGATCAGATGAATGGCCTGGTGCTCGTACATCCACTCCAGAAACTCTCGATTGCCACGGCGAGTCTCGCGACCGATGGAGACCATGAGCGCGAAGCCGCGGTTGTGCATCTAATAGGCCGACTCGGCTTCCTCGCGACCACGTGCACTCTGGCTGGCGTGGGCAGGCAGCCCTTCTGCTCCACTCTGTCCATCACGTGCGTGAGCGCGAACTGCACTGCGGGCGTCAGCAGATCATCGGTCGTGGCCTCCGGGACCGGCAGGTACTTGGTCAGCCACCAGTCGATGATGAAGATCCTGTTGGCGGACGAGGCTTTCCACACGCCAAAGCGGAAGCGATCGCCTCGGAAGTCGTCGTTCAAGCCGGACATCTCACAAAGCAGCAGCCGATCCATGAGACGCAGCACACTGGCGCCTTTCCGCCCGAGAGCCGCTCCAGAGTCCAAATGGAGGCAATAGTGTCCAGGAAGTCGCTGGCCAGACGAACGATAGCAGGATGTGGCGCCAGGTCCTTGCGCGCACCGCAAACGGCTGTGGCAGTTGTGAGTATAGGCGGTGCAGGCTTTATGAACGCTGCAACGGGGTTCTCCCGGCGCTTCGCCGGCGCTCTTGGAGTCACAGTCCGCCGCGCGCGCTTGGCTCGGGATGCCATTGACGTTGATGGGCGAAAATGCAATACCGGTATAATACTGAAGGTGATACCGCCGTAGAATCAGATCTGAGTTGGGATCTTCAACACCAAAGTGAAACCAATCCCTGTGCACTTCGATAGCGTCAGCTGCGGCAGGACTCGGAGCAATGAGCCTGAGCGAGTCATTACGCAATACAGAAGTGCTGGTATCCTTGTCAACGTCATGTTGTTGGCGAGTTTTCCATTTGCGATTGGCGGTGGCATCGCTCTCGGAGCTTCAGCTGCGCTTGTTTTCCATTGTTCTTAGTTACCACAAGGATAAGATGGGGTTCTACAGGCTCGCTGCACTCATGAATGAGAGATCTCACGCAGAGTGATGATTGTGGCAGTGAAGATCACGCTGCTAGGACAAAGACACGCAGCAGCACACGCGTCACTGGTGTTGCGCAGTCAGTCAAGTTCAGAGAGCGACAAATTTGAAAGCTGGGATCCGGAGCCCAGAGGCCTAAGTCGAAGCAGCAGCACGTGGATCCTCCGTGCGTACTGTAGCACCTGAAGACTGCAGCGTCGCTCTTCAAACTCGCTAAAATTTCAGGTATCTGTGCTGTCATTGCCACGTAATTACAGCTCCCCAAACAGCAGCCAGCAATGCAACACAAAGGTCTAGTGTGAGCAAGAGGAGCGTCTTGTCTAAATTCCGCCGGATTGTAGGATGTTGCTGGGTCAGCCAAATCGGACCGGAGAGCGACAATTTTGAAGCGACTGCGCACGAGGCTTCCAAGCAGCAGAGCTGAGCGCTTGCGTGCCTGCCATCTGTCTGTCACTCGGGATCACATCTGCGTCCATCCCTCAGAATGGATCGCTGTCTGCGCTCAGAGACTAATCGGTGGTACGGTCGCAGTTCATTACACTACTGTACGAGCCGTACCGTAGGTGTAGCCATTCCAAACAGTGGGATCTTGCTGCAACCTCAACACCCACCGTACGAAATTTCAGTCACCCGATGGGCAAACAGACAGAACGCTCTTGCGAAGACACTGGAGTGACCGACAGTCAGCGGGACGAGCGGCATGCAGAGCCGGATTCGAAAGTGGCATCGCAAATTTGACCGAAACCAGATACAGTGATGCGCTCTCGGAATTGGATCGGATCACCCACTTGGCGTCGAAATTTTGAGCTGGGATGGACTCGGTTGAGCTGCCTGGCTGCTCTCAATGCCAACGTGCTGGAGCTGATACAACTGGTGTAGGGATAGCACGCGGTGAGGTGCAAGGCTTTGGCCAGCGAACGACCCTGCGTCTGCTGTCATGCGATGGCGACTTGATCATGTAGGTCGAATGCTCAATGTAAGCCAAGCTAGCGCTCGATTCACAAGCAGAGCGGCTAGTGGGCATTGACATTGTCTGTCGCATTGACGCTGAATGGTCCTTGGTGCGAAGAGACGAGAACCAAAGTGTAGCCATCTTCCACAGTGGGAGACCACTGCATCTTCAACAAGCATCTTGCTGCTGTGCAATCAGCTGCCTCGCAAGGTCCTTCTCTTTGTCGAAGGCTTTTGTTAACCACTGATCGCTACTCCTCTCTCTCTATCTCTCTCTCTCTTCTCGGTATCTACAGGACAGCGCCTTACAGTTCAAGAGATCGAAAGTCTCAAGCTGCTCCAGGTCTCTCACTTCTCCATTTCCATTGTTCAGCTCATTTCAGCCTCCAAATCAAGCGTCTCCAGTCCTCAACACTCTGACTCTTCTTTCCCAGTCGCAATGGTCAAAGACTCCAGGGATATCGAGGCCGGCACGCCGCCATACAACGCGTTCGGGTCGCCCAACCCGCACACTCTCCAGGACGTCGCTGGGTCCAAGGACGGATCGTACCGAGGCGCGTCGATTCCCATGCTTCTGCTCATCTCGTTCCCGCGCATGGCCATCCAGATGGCCTGGGCTGCGCAATGGGCCGCGCTCGGGCCGTACCTCGGCACCATGCTGCCCAAGTACGCCGTGCAGCTGACCCAAGTCATCGGGCCCATGACGGGCATCTTGTCGGCGCCCACTGTGGGCGTGTTCAGCGACCGCAGCACCAACCCCATG
>JAADVF010000958.1:0-10860 GCA_023334555.1 Elongisporangium undulatum | reverse complement strand
ACTAAGCTGGTAAAAGGAACCGCCCACTTTTATACTCAGCCAAGCAACTCGTCCACCACACCGTCTTCTTTATTCGCACGCGCGGATCTGCGTGAACAAGCTTGGACTTCGTCAATAAACCACCCATTTTCACGATCTGGCCACAAGGTAGCGCTTTGGAAAGATTTAATGGTGATGCATGGCGGAAGTGGGGTCCCGGGAGACATTTGGATTCTCGACATGGCCCAGGTTGGAGACCAGTGGCCCGAAACGAAAAGCGAATCAGTCGTACCGGCAAGAACGTGGCCATCTGCGAACCTATTGCCACGGTTTTGCTGTTCTTTGGCTTGAATTGGGTGCGAGGTGTCAGCAACCGAGAGGTAGTACTAGTTGCATGTGATTATTCTATGCTGGTCGCCCGACTAACCTCTCCTGCCTCTGTAGTATCCCTTGTTGATAGTGCACTCTGCGCTGTTAGTTATCCAGGGCGTTCTACACGCATTGATGCTACCTTTGCAGTTGACTGCCGCAGCAACAGACATATTAGTGCACCTGACAAAATACAAGAGCGGTCGGAATCGTGTGGTAGCGGACGTGCCGAGTACTTAATGCACAGCCGCGTAGAGAGGTCGAGCAGGAGCCGAAGACGTATCTCTTTTTCACTTTTTGCATACTTCACAGCTCAAAAACCCGCATTATTATTACAATACAACGTGGCAGAGCGTCTTTTCCATAAAGCTGATCGAAATGAAACCTTCTCGCCTTCATTCAAGGCTGTTTTCGCAACGCGCGGGTTCCTCTGCTCCGGTATTTGCATTAATTCGATGGAGTCGAGCCAAAAATAGTCCATCGAACCAGTCGCTCTGGTCTACGGCTTCATGATTCCAAGTAGCAGAGTCCCTCAACAGCGTCCGACTCGCCCTCGCACTTCGCTCCCAAGTACATGCCTTTCTTCCTCACTTCTGCCCCTGTTTGGAGAGGATTGGCCGATTGCAAAGTTGCCTTGCTTTGGCTTTTCATATGTTTGCAGCGAGAGATTCAATCGAGTGAAGCCTCGCAGTGATCCCAAGTTTATGATGCGGACGCATCAAGTACAGCCCAGCATCCTGACAAGCGAGCGGCCCATGCCATGGTCCAGTACAATGACAGCCTTTATATGCATGGAGGCATGCAGACTACCAAAAGTGGCGACTTCACCCAATTGGACGACACATGGAGCTACAACTTTGCTACCAGAGCATGGATAAAAGTAGTGGGAGACGCCGCACTCAAGCCTTTTCCAAGAATACATCATGCGTCGGTAAGTGAACTCCCGGTCTTAAATCAAGGAATAATTCCGTGATTATATACTTTTTGGTCCTGCATTCCAACGCTACAGCGAATGAAATGATCTTCTTTGGCGGACGCGCCATGGTAAATCCGACCTGAGCTCTGGCGGAATACAATGATGTGTGGCGATTATCGATGGATTCCAAGAAATGGTCTATAGATAATGCTTCAGCGAATGCAACCATCCCACCAACCAGATCCGAAGCAGTTGCCGTCACGAACAGCGATCGACTTATCGTGTTTGGGGGCATTTCCTATCGGGCGTTCAACGCACCGATTCAGTACAATGATCTGTGGAGCTACGATCTTGCCAGTCGCGTATGGACCCAAATCATTCCAACCGAGGTCAGTCTGCTGTCACCAAGATCGTCACACTCGGCTGAGCTTCTCACGGATGAGCTGGGAGCTTCCTGTCTGCTTGTTTTCAGCGGACAGAATTTTAGCGGCACTGCCTGGACCATCCTAGATGATCTTTGGCTCTTCTCCTTTGATGAGAACATGTGGATTCCTGTTACGACGAGTTTCAACTTGGGCCGTGTGTATACTTCGTTTGTAGTCTCGGACAACATGTCATTCTTGTTCCACGGCGGCTGCTACGAGCTCGCCACGAATGGCCAGTGTATGACCATGGCTCAGGGTATTAACGCTGGAACCGTTCGCATTGATGCTCCACCTTCACTCATCAATGGATCGACAGCGATCTCATCTAAATCAACCTATGCAAAATGTATACAAAGCGATGGAGCCAGTTTGGGTTTATTTCACCCATTCGATACAACCCCAAGGCCGTTTTCTAGAAGTACTGTATGGTGATATACGGTGGAAGCCTGAACAACCAGACGCAATCTGGAGATATCTGGAGTCTCTTTCTACCCGATGTTGATATGCAGCTGTTTGAAATACCGAGTGGTACGTCTTGGGGACCCGGCGATATCATAGGAGCAATTTTCGTGGTCATCGCTATCGCTACATGTTTCTACTGCATGTATCGTTGGATGGACGTCATAAACCGACAGGTAGAACTATTGGATATCGGCCTTTATGCTTGTAAGTCTATAAACTTTTTAACTCTCCCGCGTGTCTGTGTAGAATGCGGCATCCTCGTGGAGCTCGTTCTATCCGCTGAACACCAACTGGATCGACTGACGAGTATCACGAAATACGTCCGCCCTCGAATAGCTCCGGCTGAAGCAGCACCAGCAATTTCTCTTCCAGACGTCTGCTCTGTCTGCTTGGTGCGAGGAAAAGCCCGCCGGAGTCGATATATTTTGCCATTATTTGCTAATTATATTATTGGTTTCTGGAAACAAACAGTCGGACTTTGACGAGAGTCAGGGTGTCCGCAATCTACCATGCAAGCGCATTTACCACGTGGCCTGCATCCTTGAATGGCTGAAACGCAACACGGTAGGAAGGCATCTGCTCATGTCGCTCGTTCTGGTGCGCTGACTGTATTTGGTTGCAGCACTGCCTCTCTGCAACAGAACGCCTTGAATTATGCGGGTGATAAACAACAGCGCCGAGCAGAAAGAGGATGAACCCCTGGTGTTGTACCGACGACCATAATTAGCCGACCTGGGCCCTGGAAATACATGGGCAACATAACATAGCGATTGCGTCAAATGGCGATCTGTTTTGGATATTTTCTGGCCCATTCGTTTGCGACATCAGAACAATCGATTGGAGACTACGAAAAACCGACATGTCGTGCAGTAGTGAACAAGCTGATCTTGTGTAGTTTTCCTGATTTATCTTGGGATCTCGCTTTTAAAACGGCCATTGCAAGCACGATAAGCCAACAAATGAATTCCCCAATGATCCAACCAGCTCATTATCATGGGGCCTAGTCGAAAGCAAGAGCAGGGACGGATGGCAGGGCTAGTTCCATGTAGGTTTCCTCCAATATTGATGCTGCCGCCGCATGAAAAGCTTTTGATTTCTTGCGACTATTGCTATTAGTGCTGTTTCTTGTCTGCTTGCAGTTGAAACTCGAATCCAGTGCAGCGCAAACAAGTATGGGATACTCACAACAGCGATGCCAGACAATCAGCTCACGCTATGGTTCAATACAATAGCACATTGTTCGTTTACGGCGGCATGCAGAGTATCAAACACGGCGGCAGTATTCAGTTTGAGGATACCTGGAGATTTGACATCGCTCGTCGATCGTGGTCTAAATTAGTGACCGACTCTGCTGTCGAACCTCCCCAGAGATACTGTCACTCATCTGTAAGCGCATGTCATTGGCCCATGGACTTGCAATCGAACGTGTCGTTCTGGCGTTTGTCTCCTTTATTGCATGCCGCAGGTGCTTCCTTTAGGCGTCGCCGTAAATGAAATGATCGTCTTGGTGGGTGTGCGACTAACTGGAACGCTTAAACAGAGTACAACGACGTATGGCGACTCTCGTTGACTTCCATGGAATGGACTATGGACCGTGTTGCGCCAAATGCGACAGTTCCAGCAGCGCGATCTGAAGCGGTAGCCGTCACTTACGGAGATCACCTTTTCATATTTGGAGGCATCTCCAACGCTGGGTCAAGCAAGCCCATCGAGTACAATGATCTCTGGAGCTACGATCTCGTGAGCTGTGTCTGGACAGAGATCACCCCTAGTGGAGTGAATGTGCCTTTGCCAAGGTGTTCGCATTCGGCAGCCCTTCTCACAGATGCCCTTGGAGCGTCCTACTTCCTCACAGCGGTCGACACTTTAATGGCATGTTATGGGTAAGCTACCAGACCTGCGGCTTTTCTCCTTCGACGATAGCGTGTGGATCCCAGTCTCAATGAGCGGCAGCATCAGCCGCCAGTACACATTACTGTCAGTCACCAACGGCATGAATGTCTGGTTTCACAGCGGCTGCTACGTGCGTCAGAGTGACAAATACAACAGCCTGAACAAAGGCGTGATTGACATCATCAGACCGTCGCCTACTGCATCAATAACGGCAGCTGCAAAGATGTACGCAAAGGGCTGGAGAAAGTTTCGGTTTTTATCGCCTGATCGATTCGACCACAGAACTGCTTCGTGAAAAGGCTTGATGGTGATCTATGGCGGCAGCCATGACAATGGCACGCGACTCGGAGACATCTGGATGCTTGACAAGACCAATCTTGGCATGGATCTGATTCGTGCCGCAAGCGATAGCGATCCGACTTTGGAGAACATCGTGTTCCTATCGGCTGTGTTTTCCATCGTGTTTCTTGTATTGTGCGTCTTGCTTCATTCAAAGGTACCAATGACTGTTGATACTGAACGCGCGCTGGCGATTCCATCTGTCTCTGGAGCCTGAATAACTATTTTGCAGATTGCTCGATGTGTTCAACGTGTCGTGGTTCGATTCCAAAGCTCTGGTCAAATCCACGCTAAGCCAGTCGATCGCTTGACCATTACTAGATACGCCCGGTTGCCAATGGTAAGGCGAAATACAGCAGCACTCCAGACTTGTGCTCCATTTGCTTGGTACGAAAGGCCATTTTCAAACGGACTCGGTCTCTCTCACATACTAATTCTCTATGTATGAACCCAGGCAAACTTTGAAGACGGCCAAAGCATCCGCAATCTGCCGTGCAAACACTTTTCCACGTCACGTGCATCGAGGAACGGCTAAACCACAACACGGTACGAGTAGATATGCACTCTACTACGGCATCAGCATGGATATGCTACTGAATCCCTATGTAGCGCTGTCCTCTCTGCAACAAAGACATTTACAGTGCCCATGATGGACAGCAGGCTCACCCAGTTGGGACTGTGGCATCCCGAGAGATCGATGAGCAAGTGAATGACTACCCACTAACATGAAAGGCAGTTCTTCTGTGGTCGGGCACGTAGAATGTACTGGACCTGATGAGCAAGTGCTCGCTGAATCAGGCACCTGGAGCTGTGATATCTCGGGTTTGGAACGATGATCCGCCACAGACCGTGAGTCCTCAATAAGACACAACAACACCTGCCTTTTCGCTTTCCTTCATTCCTCCACAATGAACGTCCAGTTACTGAGCAGAAGAGGCCGGTCAATACCGTTGCTATCGACAAAGCTGCTTCGAATAGAAAGCATCGGCCACTGATGTGCGGCGTTTGCACAGCGAGTTCAAGTGAGTTTCACTGCAATTGGCGTCTGTGTCAATGGTGCTGACGCAGAGACCTATGTGACTTGTTTTCAGTTTGGCTTCTCATGTGCTTGTTGTACTGGGGATTTGCTGGTGCCCAGTGGACTCACCAGAGGATTGATGCCAGTGGCGATCAGCAGCCAGCCAAACGAATGGCCCACCATGATCCAGTTCAATGACCATTTGTACATCAATGGAGGCCTTGAAAGCCGAGCGAATGACGCTTCTACTCAGGTTGATGCCACATAGAGCTTCGATTTGGTTCACTCGTTGTGGACAAAAGTAGTTAGCGACAGCGCTCTCAGGCCCCCACAGCAATCCCATCATGCGTCGGTATGCGTCGTTTATTGATTTGCACTCTGCTCGTTCATTCACCCTTGGTCGCGTTCTTCTAGACTCTGCATACCAACGCCAGTGCGAACGAGATGACTGTCTTTGAGGTCGCGCTGGATCCGTCGCAAGTAATGAGACTGACTCACGAAAACTGGTCGAGTACAACGATATGTGCCGGCTTTCGTTACTGTCAATGGAATGGAACGCCGATCATTTTGCCTCAAGTAATAGCGCATCCTCACCGCCGCGATCTCAAGCAACTATCATTGTTTACGGTGATCGACTTATTTTATTTGGTGGCATCACATCCGCAAATCCCGATGCGCCGGTCACATATAACGACGTCTGGAGTTATGACCTCGTGAATTGTGTAAGGACGCAGATCACTGCAGGCGGTCTTGACCAGCCACCAAGACGATTATCGCATTCGTCCGGCCTACGCACAGATGCATTTGGGCATGCCTATCTTGTCGTTTTCAGCTGCATCTCGTGAACATTCATTCTCTATGATCCGTGGCTCTTTTCAATGAGTGAAAGTAAGTGGATCGCCGTCGATATGAGCTCGAATCTAGGCTTCGTGTACACTCCAATGGTCATCATTCGCAACAGTGAGATTTGGCTCTACAGCGGATGCTCCGATTTGGTCGGAATCCGACAGTGCTCGACAATGTCGAATGAGGTTCATGCGGGATTGATCTAAGTTAAAGCCTCATCGTCCAACGGCCTATTCGATTTAAGTGATATGCTGATAGTTGAGGACTCGTATACCGGTAATCGAAGGTTTCAAATCATAGGCTGGTTGCTACCAAAAATAATCCATTCGGGAACTGTTGTTTTGAGACCCACAAGACTGTTCCAGACCTGCCATGGCATCCAAGAGAAGGGTCCGATCAACATGGACGGCAAGGCTTAGAACAGGTGAGGTTTACGTAGTAACAGTGTCATTGCTTGAGTGACTGACGATTGACCAATTGCATGCATCCTCAGTGTGTCTTCTGGCTTATTTGCTGCTGAATGAGCAAGTTCGTGGAGCTCCTCCTTCTCTCCCTCCCCCACCGGTTTACTACTGGACTCTAATATGGAATAGCGGTACAACAAGCACAAGGCAACAGCCTGTTGCAAGAGCGTCCCATGCGTTGATCCAGTACAAAAGCCACCTATACATTTACGGAGGCGTACACACTACTGAGACTGGCGAGAGCGTTCAGCTTGACGACACCTGGAGTTTCGACTTGGTCCATTCATCCTGGACCGAGGTAGTGAGTGATTCTGCGCTCAAACCCCCGCGACGGTCCGATCATGCGTCGGTAAGCCCTCCTCTGATTGACTGACAATTGAAACATCATAACATCTTGCTGCTTTTCGTACTGCAGGCGCTGCATTCCACTGGCGCAACCAAAGAAATGATCATCTTTGGAGGGCGCGCTGCTTCCAGCACCAACTCGAGTATGCTGACAGAGTACAACGACATTTGGCGACTGTCATTGAGCTCCATGGAATGGACTATGGACATAGCCCATTTAAATGCCACAGTCCCTTCAGAACGATCAGAGACAGTAGCCGTGGTATACGGAACCGAGTTGATCGTGTTTGGAGGAGTCTCCAACACGGACTCAGCTACACCGATCTTATACAATGACCTGTGGAGCTACGATCTCGCGAGTCGCATCTGGACCCAGATTACTCCAAATAGTCCTAATTTGCCCCCCGTCAGGTCTTCGCACTCGGCTGGGATTCTCACTGATGGGATCGGGTCGTCCTACCTTCTTGTCTTCAGTGGTCGGCATTTCAACGGCACCGACTGGAGCCTTTTGAAAGACCTGTGGCTGTTCTCATTCGACGAAAGCGTGTGGATTCCTCTTGAGATGAGCCTCAGCGTCGGCCGCGTATTCACAACCTTGATCATCACGCCAAGCCTGGAGTTTTGGTATTTCGGTGGCTGCGATACAGTCACGAACGATGGCCGTTGCTATGGAGTCTCTTATGGCCTCAACGAAGGAGCCGTCGATATTTGTGCGCCGTCGTCCTCATCCACAAGCCTTTCAATCGCAACACACGTGGACATGTATGGAAAGATGTGGGATCCTACTCATATAGTCGTCCCGCCAGTCTCTCAATTCAACCACAAGGCGGTTCTATGGGAAAACATGATGCTTGTGCACGGTGGGTCTCTGGATAATGCAACCCAAACTGGGGATATGTGGCAATTCAGCACGAGCAGCGCGGACATGGGTCTGTTTGAACCGGACTCTCCCGTGCCTGCCACGGATAATGTCCTGCTTTCGATGGGGATCATTGGCGGAGTCTTTGGGGCCCTGTTTGTCCTAGGTTTTGTGTTTGTGCTATGTACTGACGATGCCACTGTGACAGACGTAAGTATTGTCATCCTGTGCGGTGCGTTTGCCGCGATCACATTGGTGTGGCTGACTCATTCGTTACGACAGGCTCTCATTATGGGCGCCTTCTGTGATCTCTTCGTGATCGGGGTAGTGCCGTACTTATTATTCCAAGGAATGAGGATACTCTACAGCAATTGTTTCAGGTCAACTGCTGCACCCGTGACCCGAATCATCCCAGTGGTTGATGCACTGCCGACGCCACAGAGGTTGTCCGTGAGCCGAATCATCCCTGTCGTTGATGCACCGACACCACCAGATACATGCTCGATTTGCCTGGTAAACGATGGCGGATTTGTACCGTTCCATGATATATATGCGAGGTATTAATCCATTGCGTGGACACAGGCAAACATGGAAAACGGCCAACTCGCGCGTGAGTGGCCGTGCAAACACAGTTACCATGTCACCTGCATCGATGAGTGGCTGACACAGAGTCAGGTACTGTACGAGCAGCATGCGGTTTCAGGTGGATGCACCGACTCATCTGGGAATATTGAACTGCAGCAATGCCCACTCTGCGCTATGCACGAGAGACGTCTCATCTTAAACGCAGTCGAAGCGTGGAATCGATCAGCTGGCATTGAAGCCAGGGCCAGCCGCATACTGCATTGAAGAGGCAGTGCCGACAGCAACGCGCACCATCACTGAAATTACTAATGATTGGAGTGCGACGAGGAGTATTTGCTGTTTTATTTAGAAACACGCGAAGTAGTTGACTCCCAAGTCGCAGTTTGAAGGCGTTGTCGTGGGCTCCCGGCGACTGACCTGAACGTATCCGCACCTCAAGCAGGATAGTGAGCTTGATGCACATGTGTTCATTAACCGCAATAACTGCGTGTCAAAGCGCATGCGAAAGGATGGAGAAGATGAGGACCGCCCGCCCAAAAAGGACGACGAACGCGTGTGGCGCACGAGCGCTGGAAGCGCAAGACCGCTGCAGAGCATCTTGCCGTACGTATGCAGCCGCTTTTGTGTATAGCTCGCAACGCCAGCCTCTTCAGAACACCACGATCCACAGCGCATTCTTCGACTTACCCGCTGTTTGCAACAGCCGCGAAGATCTGTCTGCTACTTAGCGCAAACGCAGGAGCAATGAAGACTAACGCAGGTCGTTAATTGCGGTGGTCGTATTCTGCTTGCATTTAAACAAGCAAGGCTTCTGTATCCTGTAGCCGAAGTGATCAAGCCAAGCCAAAGCGCATATTTCGACAAACATGATAGCCAATGAATGACGGGTTTCTGGCAGTGAACAAAGGAATTTTGAGTCGGAGTGGGCGTCACCAAAATACGAATCCAGTCATACTTGCATCTCCTTCGATCGTCAAGACTGCGTTCACATGCGACAAATAGACGTTTGCGTTGAAGAGCCGAGCGCGTTTCAACACGAACAAACAATCTATTTGCTGCCACATGATCCACAGCGGGGAATGTACTGAATTGTCATCAACGCAGATATCGGCTGCTGGCTGAAGCGGCTGATTCCACGCATGTCTGATTAAATAAGGCACTTGCGCGTCAGCGACCCATCGATTCTGAGCGGCTGGTGGCTTTCAAAGACAAATGGCCGTGCACTCAAGGAGCTTCTTCCTTGCCGACTCTCAGTGGTTTCCCTTTAATTCGTGATGGCTATGGATTGTGGGTGAAACGTACATGAGGTACACACGGACTCTGGCGTAAAGCGTTTTGCGCTTAGAGAAACCGACGTGAGCGCAGCCACAAGGAGCACGAAACCATCGATCGCTCAGGTCCGGTGATTGCATGCAACTGCTTACGCAATTCAAATCTAAGTGCCGTATTTGAGGCGATTTCAATCTTCAAGTCGTGAAGCCGCAACAACAACAACTCAGGCCACAACGCATTCTTCGACTTTGAACACACACGCAGAGCAAAAGGAACATAATTCGGTGACACAACGTCCGGATTCGGCGAGAATTGGGCATCGTGGATTGTCTAGAGCGACACATCGTGCGAGACCTTTGCCGAGGCAAGCGAGTGGCAGGTCACGACGACAGCTAGATCCTATCCAGCGAACGATGGTACGCCCGACAACCAGGATGGCTCGTCGTCGAAACGCGTGACATCGGTATTCATGCTCTAGCTCCAATTGCACGGGCTCTCTTGTCACTATCATCGTCAAGGCCTTCAACATGGGCAATTGTATTAAACCGGGCACCACCGCCGGACTCATCGGGTACACGAAGATCGACGGCACCGCCTATGCCACCACGTCGTCAGCAGCGTAGTTAGCAGCCGCAAGTAGTCCAGATACCCACGCCCTGACTAGCGTGCTCGTGGCCGCATGCGTTGCGTTGTGGCGCGTCATGCGAGTTTGATTTCTGTTTATTCCTAATCTTCTCGACACTTCATAATCGAAACGTGTGGCCTACCGTCATAAAACTCCATAGCGTGTGGCCTACCGTCACAAAACCCATAGCCATTCATTCGCCTGGGTGTGCTTGTTTTGTCTTGGCTGGATTCCCGTTGACTCTTCTTTTAGAGCGATTAAGCACTTGTCCGCAATGTCGTTCCTGAAATCCGCAACGGCAGAACGCAGCACACACGCGAAGTTGAGTTGGGTGTGCCAAACAATTATTCCCGACATGTGGCTCAGTGGTGGGCCGGAGCTTGGGTCTTTGATCTAACAGATTATAAATCGACTGAAACGTTGCAGCTGCAGATGAGCAATTAGTGCAACGTGAACTAGATTT
>JAADVF010000957.1:0-10894 GCA_023334555.1 Elongisporangium undulatum | reverse complement strand
TCGAGGGGATCCACGAGGTGCCGCTCTACGAGAACGTGGCGGAGGAGGGCAAGCGCATGCGCTGGTTCCTGCGGCTCATGCTGGCGGGACTCACGGCCGTGAACGTCGGCATTCTCGTGCTCATGGAGCTCAAGTCCTACGTACCTCCTCCTCAAGGACACAGCGATTCGCACAACGATTGACTGACTGGCTGTGTACCCATTTTCCCATCCATTCAGAGGGTGAGGGTATTTTAACAAAATAAGAGGAAATGTTGGAACTGCAATGTGTCAAATACGTAATTTGGCAAAAGACCATGCTCACAGCTCAGAATTTCCATCTTGTCAGCTGAACCTCATGGCGTCCTGCGCCAGGCGGCGGCCGGAGCTGCTGCTTGCGGCCCTGTGCGTCCTCGTGCAGTGCGTCTCTGGGTGAGCAGCGTCTCTGTGGATGAGCGTGTGGCTGGTGGCCTGTCGACTGACTGGCTCTCTTGTGCTGCTGATCAGACTGGAGCTCGCGGCGCAGAACCTGACGAACGTGACTGCGAGCGGCTCGTCCTTCGTCTTCTACAGCGACGGCGCACAGGTCTCGACTTGGACGGCCACAGAGCTGGCGAGCGAGACGACGCTCAATCTGAGCCACAACGCACTGCAGTCCATCCCAGCCGCGCTCTTTCAGGCGCTGCAGAGCGCTACTGTCATGTGCGTACTGCGCTTTTCCGCCTTATTGTCTCACCTTACTGAGCATGTTTCTCGTGATTATACAGCGACGTATCGTACAATCCGCTCGAATCACTCGCGACCGCATCGTTCTCAAGCCTGCTGCTGCTCCAGGAGCTCCAGTGCGCTCTGCTGCTGTCTGCCTGGTCTCGTGCCCAAGTCCTGATCAAACGCTTTCTCTCTGTCTTTTCAGCTGCAGGAACACGAGTCTCTCAGCGCTGGTCTCCGCTCTCGTGGCCGACTGCCCCAAGCTTGAGCAAATGTACGATCGCATTCATGCCTTTGCATCTCTGGCGAGCCGGACTGACACTGTCTTCATGACAGCGACTTTTCGCATGGCAAGCTCTCGACCATCTCCGATTCCGCTTTCAGCAACTTGGCCGATCTGGCAACGCTGGATCTGAGCCACAATGTGCTGTCCAGCATTCCGGATGCGCTGCTCACGGCGGCGGATTCCTGGACGGTGCTGGACTTTTCGCACAACGACCTGACGGCGCCGCCATCTTCCATCGCAGACGTCGTGGTGGAGGGATACGTGTACGCCATTGCTGGTCCATTGATGTGATTCCATGAAGTCGCTGAGCGTTCTGCTTTGGGTTATGTAGCTCCTTCAACCACAACAAGTTCGTGGAAGTCGACGCCGGAGCGTTCGCTGATGCCAACAGCATTGTGGACCTCAGAGTGGCCTCCAATGGCATCTTCACTGTGCATGCCAACGCCTTTATCGGCATGACATCGCTCCAGAAACTGTATGTACTGACTGCATGAGAGGATTGATTCCACGAGGCTGACGCTGCTTACTGCGGGCTCTTCGACAGCAATTTGAGCGACAACGTCATCTCCGTGATCCACGCAGACGCGTTCGCTGGGCTCAGTGCACTAACTCAACTGGATCTGAGCTCCAACATGATCAAACGCATGGAGTTTGCCTCGTACCCCAAGAAGCTACAGTTCCTAGACCTCTCAGCCAACATGATCGATCTCATGCCGACCGTCGACACCGTTACGGACGCAGCCAAGCTCCAATATCTGTACGGTATTGCGCTCCTATTACCATTCTGTGTGGCAGATCCGGTCCTCACCCAACGTTTTGAACTGATTAGGAATTTGAGCCAAAACATGCTTTGGTCGCTGAACACCAACAGCGAGCTCCTGCCGTATACTGGCCTTCTTCAACTGTACGTCAAGGCTTCACACTCCGCGTATCCTTCCATGGCTCAGACTACTCATCGGCTACGGTCGTTTTTGCAGTGATGTCAGGACAAACAAGATCATCAACTTCACGTCTTCGACGTTCGAGCCCGTGCTTTCGACCATTGTCACAATGTACGTAAGCTGTTGTGGAGCTCACTGTCACTCTCCCATTATTAACAGTGTGTCTGCGTTGCGTTTACTGCTCCTCAGTCATTTGGATGAGAACAACATCACGAGTGTGCCGCAGACAACGTTCCTGGACCTGATGCTGAGCTCGCAGACGAACGTGACTCTGGAAGAGAATCCGGGAATCGGCACGACTCCTGACGTTGTCAACCGTGACAATTGCCCGAATGGAAGCGTCTTCGAGGCCATCAACGTGTCGAGTGTACAGCATCCGGACCTGATGCTCTACGGCTGCATCCAATGCAAGGTTGGCACGTACCACGACAACTCAAGTGACAGCTGTCGCTCCTGTCAGGATGTTTCTAGTCGCGCATACGCATCAACGGATGGCGCGGTGTCGTGTCAGTACTGCCCGTACTCGTCCGATCTGCTGCTCAGTCGGGAGAGCTGCTTGGCCTTCGAGTGCAATCTCTACTGCTGGCTCACCATCGGCATGGGACTCATGATCCCTGTGCTCATCTGCTGCAGCAAGTTTGGTCTTGTGGTCGTTGCTCGGAGCACGTTGCACCAAACCAAGTACAAGCTGGCGGAGATGGAAGACATGGCCAACTGGCGCATGGAAGAGATGATGCGCAAGCTTGAACCCGAGTCCTCCAGTGACGAAGAGGACGAACGTGAGAAGAAGTTGGCTCGTGACGCCACAAGGGATTGCGGCAGTGACAATGACGACGACGACGATGAGAAGAAAGAGGCCACGTACCGCATCTACGATCTACCGGTGGAGACGCAGGACGTGGTGATCGAGACTGTGCAGGAGTACTTCCACGTGCGCATGAAGAAGCTTCGAATGCAAAAGGATCCGGCCTACGAGGAAGACCAGAGCGAGGAGGACGACACCGCAGGAGACACGGGAGACACTGACGATGACCCGTTCGAGCCGAAACCTCAGAGAAGGATGAATTGGGACCAGCTGGAGTGGACGTCGTTCCAGATGCAACGATTGTTGAGTCGCAACTACCACAGCGAAGTGTTCCTCGGCGAGTACGCCAATCGCCAAGTCGTGGTCAAGCGACTCATGACATTGCGCTTCGAGGTCAAGGCTCTCACTGAAGCTGTGCGTGAGGTTGAGCGCATGTTTGCACTGCAGCCGCATCCGCAGATCGTGGCGTATCTGGGCACGCTCTGGACAGAGCCAACGCACTTCTGTGTGATCACTGAGTACGTGCGAGGCGGCGATCTGCACGCGATGCTGGCGCTGGAAGTCGCTAACAAGACAAGCGGCGGGCCCAGTGGTCTGGGCGGAGCATCTGCGATGTCCATGGGGCCAATGCCCATGCTCCTGCGGTCCATGAGCGCTGGCACGTCTCCGTCCGAAGCCTCGTTCTCCTCTCAGTTTACAAGTGACATGATGTCTGGTCCAATCGCGCCTATGAACGGTGTAGTGGGAGGGAACGAGTGGTGGCCAGTCAAGACCCAGCTCATGCACGATGTGAGCACGGCCCTGGCGTACGCTCATGCCCAGGGAATCTCTCATCAGGACCTCCGCAGTCGCAATGTGCTCGTGACTGAGCACTTTCGAGGCAAACTGAACGACTTTTGCGATCGCGTGCGTACCCCAAAGGAGCTGGCTGCTGTGAATGCCAGCGGCAACACCAACACGACCATGCGCGTGCGCTTCAATGACCACGGAGATGACGACGATGACTACGAGATCAGCAAAAACAGCTCGCTGGATGCGTTGATGCTGCCACTGGTGGCACCGGAGATCCTGTTTGGCAGCACCATCATGGATCCGAAAGCCATGGCGGCCGATATCTACAGCTGCGGCCTGCTGCTCGTGGAGCTCTGGTACCCACAGTACGTGACTTTCACGAGCGTAGACGATCTGGAGCCGCAGTACGAAGAACGCAAGCGCGCGTCGTCGCTCTCGCTGTCGTCGTCCTCCTACGAGGACAAACACGACCGCATTGTGCATCGACTGCTGCGAGGTCTGCGCTCGCAGTCCATGGACTCGGACGAGCTCCAGCGCAGCCACCACAGCAGCAGCTTCGGCACCGCGACGTCTTCGTCCATGACGCTGTCCTTCTCGTCCTCAACTGTGTGGATGGACAAGCTGCTGGCCACAGTGGAAGACTGTCTGCAGCGAGACCCGATGGCGCGGCCGTCGGCCAGATCGCTCGTGCGCCGCTTCCAGGACCTGCTGGACGACATGACGAACCACTCGCACCAGCACCGAGGAGGAGCGTAGCTCATGATGCATCCAAGCGTCTAGTTTTTAGTTTATCAAGGTTAACATGCACTCTCTATCTAGTCATATAACGGCGCGGCATGGCGCCAGGCCACAGCCACACACGCGCGCGCAGTACGCGCTCTGCGAGGAGAAGCTGCCCATAGCGTGGTGCTCCAACGGATACTCCTCCGTATCGTATGTGGCTTCGAGCAGCAGACGCTGGCGCTGGTGGTATGCGCTGAACGCGTAGTCGGCTGCGAAGCCCATAGCGCCGAGCGTGATTCCGCCGCGCAACATGGCGCGAGGCCCGCGGGGCGCCTGCACAAGTGCGCCCATGAGCGGCAGCGCGACGAGCGTGCTGGAGCGCGAGTAGTCCTGGCGCACGGTCGAGACGCCCGCGATGAGCCACTTCATGCCGACGATGCCGATGGTGGAGGAGATGAGGCCGAGCGGCAGCATGGGCAGCGTCTTGGTCAGCGCCTGCTGCAGGCGTCGGGGCGCGGCGGCCTTGCGGAACTCGGCCACGGTCATGGCGCCCAGCATAACGGTCGTGCTGCCCACGAGCGTGACGGCGTCTTCGTCCAGGAACCGCTGCCAGCGCTGCGCAAGGGAGTTCATGGAGCTGAGCTGCTGGCGACCTTGCGTTTTGTTAAATGGCGGCTGAGGAAGCGAGTGGGCTGCTGCAACATACGCGCAACACAGCTTGCGTATGCGATGCGCCGTCGACGCCAGCGAGTCATCAGAGCGCAAAGCTTGAGGCAGAGCCCATGTGTGATTGAAAAGGCGGCGGTGGTGTGATGCAAAGCGGCAGCACCTAGAGTCACATTGTTGGCCATTTGGATGGCGACATTGGACTGCCGACTACTGTGGAAGTCCTCTCATTGGGCGGATGGGTGGACAAATGCCTGTATAAATACATATCCTGACTATTGGGATGTGTATCTCTTGGTTAATCTATATAGTGGACGTCGGTGGACGGACCTTTGACAATAAATACAATCATTCTGCACGCCCATAACGCCCCGAGTCCATACTTCTTCCTCCCAGTCGTTCGTTCCGCCCTTCTCCATGGAGTCCATGGCGGCGCCCGTGTCGCCCGCAGAGCGCACGACCAGCGCATCGTACGCCTCCCATCCGCCCACTGGCCCCACAGGTGCGTCTTGTGGCCACCTGAATCGTCTGTCTGCCGCAGAGACCCACTTACGTGGTGCATCTCCCCAGTCATCCCCGAGCTCCGGCAGCTGCTGGCAGACAAGCACACGATCTCTGCGCCCAGCGCTACTGCCATCACGTCCTTCTTGCGCAAGGTACGCCTTGCTGAGACTGAGTCAGCTGCAGCCGCCTTGTCCATTGACCCGTGGCGCAACAGGTGGAGCATCTCCAGGCCGCTAAGAGAGGCCACAATGGTTTCGAGCGCGAGTACGGCGAGATCTGCTGGAGCATCGACAAGGCACCTTGGTACACCAGCGCGCTGACGCCGCAGACCAAACTCACCAAGGCCAAGAACCGCTACAGCGACGTGCTGCCGTTCGAGAAGACGCGCGTGCGGCTGGCCAACCCGCAGCAGACGCCCGCGGGCGACTATATCAACGCCAACTTCATCGACGAGGACTACATCGCGTGCTGCGCGCCCATCCCGAGTGCCATGGTGGACTTCTGGCGCATGGTCTGGCAGTGCGACGTGCACGTGGTGCTCATGCTGACCAACTTTGTCGAGTCGGAGCGCCGCAAGGCGGATATTTATTGGGACGCGCGCGGCAAAGCCGTGGACTTTGACGGCGTGTTCGTGCAGCTGGTGAGCGAGCAGGACCACCCGGCCTCCAGCGGCTTCCGCATCCGCTCGTTCAACGTCTGGACCGCGGACGCAGTTACGGGCCAGCCTTCGCCCGTGCGCGTGGTGCAGCACATCCAGCTGACGATTTGGCCGGATCACGGCGTGCTGCGCGACTTCCGCGTGATCGCGCCCATGCTGGAGCTGGTGCACTCGTTCCAGCACCAGGCCAGTCAGACGCACGGCGTGCGCGCCAAGGTGATCGTGCACTGCAGCGCCGGCATTGGCCGGTCTGGCACGTTTATCGCGATCGACATCATCCTCCGGTCTATCTATCGCGTGCTCACGGAGCCGAATGCAGAACCCGGCGCGCTGTCGCGGGCGCTGGACGTGCAGCACGTGGTCCACCGCATCCGCTCGCAGCGGCCAGGCATGGTGCAGACACCGGTACGTAGTAGCAAATGCGCCTTGGTATGAGAGATGCTCACGTGTCCTCTCTATTTATTTAGGACCAATACGCGATGGTGTACAAGTATTTAGCGGCCGTGCTGAGCGATGCGCAGCCATGGTGATCAATGCGAATCAGATCAGACGTTGTTGCTGTTGTGAATCCATGGGATCATCTGATTCTTTCTGAGTTGGCATCAGACAGAAAGCCAGTCGTCGCGCAAAGAAATACTCGAATAGAAGCCTCCTTTGCTAGTCAGTCAGGTGGCTGGGTTTTTTGTTAATTACAAAAATAGCCACCCTCATCACTCCAAAGGAGCCCTTGGGAGCCAAGCGGTTCCGTCGAGATGCAGTCCAAGCGCCGGGCGTCCGTGCTCTTCGACATCGACGAGAACGCCGACGACTTCTGCGCACTGGACTCCACCAGCTGCCTCTCCTTGGTCAAGCCCCTGCAGCGGTCCCGCGAACTGCGCACCGAGACGGTCTCCAGCAGCCCCGACGACACGGCCTTCCACCCGGTCCTGCACGTCGCGCCAGCCATGAACGGCGACAGCGACATGCAGCCGGACGAAGAGCCCGCAGCGTACGACTTCCAGCCGGCACCGCTATTTGACCACCAGCCTGCGCAGGAAGGAGCGCGGCCGCGCGTGCGGTCACGCAAGCTCAGCGCGTACACCTCGGCCTGGTCTTTCTGCGGCGTGTCGTTCTCCAACGTGGTACTGCGAGCGCTCGTGTCGCTCGTGGTCGTGCCCGTCGTGGTCTTTGGTCTGCGCCAGTCGCCCGGCATCACAGTTGCTCTCTTGGGCTCCCTCACCATGTGCATCGGCACGTACGAGTACTCGTGGCTGGCGTTCCGCATCCACCACCAGCTCTACACGACCTTTACGTGGTACGAGACCAAGCGCCGCGCAGGCGACGGCGAGGACCGCAATGACGAGAGCGGCGCGTTCACGTTTGACTCGGCCTTCACGCACTCGCTGGCCGGGCCCTACAGCATGCAGGGCATGGCGCCAGTCGATCGCGAGACCTTCGACGACCCGGGCCAGTCCAATACTCAGGAGCGAGCACGAGCGTGCACGCTGGCTCCGTCGCCGCTGGATATGCTGGACTTTGAGCCACCGCCAGGTCTGCTCTCGTCATTGGCCAACGCGTTCTTCAGCGGCAACGTCTGGCTCACGCGCATGGTGATCACGATCCCGCTCACGGCTATTTGGTCGGTCGGCTCCATCTACGTCTTCAACCGCGTGACGTTCCCTGTGGCGGCCATCCCGGCGCTGCTGACGGAGGAGAAGTCGGCCTTCTTCTGGATCGTGAACTTCGTCACGTCGCTCTGCGTGCTCTCCACACCCAACTGGCGCGCCGCGGTCTCGCTGGCGCTGCAGAAGGTCGTGTTCTCCATGTTGCTGCTCAACACGCTGAGCTGTCCGATCACGACCACGACCGATTGCTCAGTCAACTTGCCGCTACACGCCACGCAGCTATTCCTCATGGGTGCTATGGCAGTCGTACTCCTGCGCACGCAGTTCGCTGTCTCGCCTGTGGATGTTGTGGTCTCGACCTGCCTCGATCTGCTGGGATATGTCTACCTCTCTGGCAACGCCATGCTCTTCGTGGGGCTTGTGGACACGGACGACCCGCGAGAGACCTTTGCCGATGTGATACTACTCATGCTCGCGGTGCTGTGGATCGCACAGGTTGCGTCGCATTGCTGTGATGCGGTCATGTTCCACTTCCGCCTCAAGCACATGCGACTCTTCCCGGCACGCCTGGTGCTGAAGTACAACATCGAGGCCACGATCTGCGCTGTTGTATTCGGTCTCGTGGCTATGTTTATCGGCGCTGAGCTGCTCTCGTTCCCCGGTAACGCAGTCGCCAAGTTCATGTGCGCACTGAGCGGCGTGCTTCTGGGACGACTCGGGTCTCTGTTTGTCACGCTGGTCAAGAAGGCGGCCGGTGTGAGGTATTCAGGTCGCATGCTGCCGGGCTTTGGCGGCGTGTTGGACGCCGTGGCACCGCTGCTGCTGGCCACGCTGGCCTTCGTCAAGTACTACGTCTACGTGCGAATACTGCAGGAGGAAGCGGCCAGCTCCTCTGCCAGTGGTGGCAGCAGCGAAAGCAGCAGTGGCGGCCAGTCGGTGGACTTTTCGTACACGTAGCGGATGTACCCGTTTGGCTCAAGTGGGTACACTCTCAAGTGTATATATATTGGTACGGTATCAGTTGTAAGTAGTGGTGAATAGATGTTGACACGCTGAGTATGAAGAGAACGCTATTAAGCCACAGAGGCCCTGACAGGCACGCCGTGGCTGTTGCTTTTGACGAACGAGGCGCGCGGTGTCATGCGCAAAGGCAGCCCGCCGTCCATGAAGAGACCGGACTTGAGCACGTACCCGCGCTCCTGCGGCAGCTCAGGTGGGATCTCCACTTGGAACTGCTGCAGTGTGACGGCGATGAACGTCTTGGCCTCCAGAACTGCCAGGTTCATGCCGATGCACGACCGAGGCCCAGCCTGGAACGCCGGGAACTCGAATGCGCTCGGTCGCTTCTCCATCTCCAGCCATCGCTCTGGGCGGAACTCGAGCGCGTCTGGGCCCCAGCGCTCGGGATCTCTGCCCATGTACCAGGGGCTGTAAACCACGTCGCAGCCAGCGGGCACGAACGTGCCGTCCGGCAGGTGATCATCGTTCACGGCCATCTTGACATTGTAAGGTAGCGACGGGTAAAGCCGCACAGCTTCGTAGACCACGGCCTCAGTGTACTTGAGCTGCTTGAGGTGCTCAAAAGAGAAGGACGTGGTGCTCTCTGCAGTCGCCTTGAGCTCGTCCACAATCTTCTGCTGCACTTCTGGGTGTCGCGCGATGCCGTAGAAGGCGTACGTGATGCACTCGGCCGTGGTGTCTCGTCCAGCGAAGATGAACGTGAGAATGATGGACCGGAGCGTCTCGGGGCCCAGCAGAGCGGCCTCTTCCTCGTCCAATTCTCGCGCCTTGTTGATAAACAGTGACAGGATATCGGCTCGTTCTGCCAGCTTCTCAGGCGGCTCCTGCAGCCGCCGGTGCAGGATCTGGTCCGCGATGCCGCGAATCACGGTTGTGTGGCGCTTGAGCTCGTACTCACTGGGCATGCACCAGCCCAGCAGCTTGTAGTGCTGCTTGACGAACAGCCGACTGGCGCAGTGCTCATTGACGTAGTTCATGCGCCGCGCGAACTCATCCGGATCCACGACCTCGTGTAGCGGAAGCCCGAACGCGATGTCGAAGATGGACGTGAGCGTGTACTGCGCACTGAGCTCCTGCATGTCGCAGTGGCCATCCTGGATCGAGGCCAGCGTCTGCTGCGCGTAGCGGGCGAACACCTGCTCCGTGTAGTCGCGGAACCGGTGCGTCGTGAACACTTTGGCCGCGACCTTGCGCTGCAGCCGCCACTTGCGGCCCTTGTCCGGCGTGTTGGCGTGGTTCATGGCGAAGAACGAGTGCTCGAAGACCTCGCGGAAGGCGTCAATGAAGCCCTGAGGCTTGACGTAGTTGTCGAACTGCGTGCTCAGCACGTGCTGCACGTCGGCCGGGTCCGTGATCTATCAAAGCAGGACTGTGAGACCTCAATGGATCCCAAGTCGCGTAAAAGGACGTACATAAATGGCGCCGTCGAAGAAGAGGTGCCACGGCATCTTCATGCGTCCGCCATGCTGCCGCAGTTGCTCTTCCTGTGGATAGACAACCATGCATGAGATGATATTCCCAATGGCACGAAGCAGCAGCAGAGCGCACCAGGAAGTGGTACATGCGGTGCTTGTTGCGGATGAACGCTGGGATGTTGCCCAGGAGAGGCACGCCCTTGGGTCCGGTCAGCGGAGCGAGGCCGCGGGCGATGCGCAGCTTCCGCTGCAACGCGCGCAGTGGGATCACTAGCACCATGGACAGAGCGATGGCCAGCAGCGTGTGCAGCCATTGCGCTCCCAACATGGTCTCTTGGGCAGCAGATTGAGAAGTAAGGGAGTTCAACTGACAGACAGAGAGAGAGTGAATCCATTCCCACCCATTGGCGTCAGGCGTGGAAAGATAGAAGAAAAGCAAGCGCGGCGACTGGAAGAATAGAAAGAATCACCCGTCGCTTCGTCTGAAAACGCCCATGAGCTTCAACCCAGCGACGTGGCTTGTGTCTATTTCTATGATGCGGCGCTACGGCTCATCTGGCTCTGGCGCCAAGGAAGACGAGCCGGCATCCGCCACTGCGACCACGTCGGATGCGTCCTTGACTTCCATCGTGGCCGTCACGGTCTGTTCGCCCAGCACGCGCAGCATCACACCCATGGACTTGAGCTTGCGGGCCTTGGGTTCCACTGGGTGCTCGTGCACGCGCTCCAGGTGCGTGGCTAGCACCTTCTTGTACCCGAAGCGGCCATCGCAGCCTTCGTAGGGACACACGAAC
>JAADVF010000956.1:0-10898 GCA_023334555.1 Elongisporangium undulatum | reverse complement strand
TCGTACACGCTCTGGTGCTACGCCTCGGACAACGACAACAAGTACGGCGACCAGTGGAACCGCGAAGATCTGAGTCTCGTGAGTCCCGAGCAACAGCGTCTCGCTCCTCGCGACCGCGATGCCGCTGCTCGCGCGCTCACGGCCTTTGCTCGACCATTCGCGTCCAAGATCGCCGGCGTGCCCACCAAGTCCGAGTTCTCGCTGGATCGTGCTCGCTATGAACTCGAGTACTCGTCGGCCGACGTGACGGCCACGGGCCCCACCGAAATCTTCGTGCCGCACGTGCAGTACCGCAAGGGCTACCGCGTGACGCTGGCAGACGGCAAGTTCGAGGTCGTGCACCACGACGGCTACGATGTGGTGCACTACACGCACGACGCACGCGCCAAGAAGCACAAGGTGGTGATCACGTCCACGGACCCCAAGGCCGACAAGCAGGCTCTGCGTCGCAAGCGCCGAACGCAGCTGGCCATCGCGACTGGCGTGGCGGCTGTGGGCTCGGCTGTGTTCCTGTACCAGCGTCCGGACGCACTCAAGTCGTACCGCGAGAGCATCAAGAGCTTCGTCTCCAAGTACTACACGTCTGCCTAGACTGGGGGCTTCAGTGGCTCTGCTTGTCATTCACCATGTCGTTCTAGTATCTCGTTTCAATACAAATTCTGATTATCACTTGCTCTGTGTTGAATGAACTGCGGTCACCTCTTCGGATTGGAGCGAGACCACTCAATTACTCGACATACTCAGCACGTTGGCTCCTTAATTTACTGCATGGCACTGGATGCGGTCTCACCATTGCCATTACTGCCATTGGCGTTCTCGCGCTCGAGAACCGCGCAGACGTACTCCAGATTACCCGCGACAGCGTACAGATCGTCCTCCGTGTTGGCTGCCCAGATCGCAAAGTTGTCGAGACCCTGAGTGATTGGATCATAGCCCGTGAGCCCACTCCACCATTTAATTCAGCTGGCGAATGAATCAGGCGTGCAGTTGTTCGTACCTCGACTGCTGAGCGAAAGCGCTTCTGCTCTGACTTCCACTTGACAGCGCGTTGGTACAGCGTGTTGACGTTCTTTGTGAGCGACAGCGCCTCCTCTTCCACACGGCGTTGCGAGTCCATGGCGCGGTCCAGTCGAGACGCCACGAGCGCATTCTGCGCACCCTGCAGCGCACTCAGCGCCTTGGCCAGCTCCGCTTTGGCACTGGCTGCACGCGCGTGATACCACAATCAGCACCTGCCTCTCTGTATCAAGCGCGTATATCAACGCAAAGGTCCTCACCAGCCTCGCTCTGGCGCTGCAGCACTCGCGCCTGCCGCTCCGCCACCTCACTCGAGCCCAGCAGCATGATTCGCTTTGTAGCTTCTCGTTGTCTACGGTACGGACCGAGATTTTCGAACCCATCATGTATATCTCGTGAGCAAATACCTGATACGTGTTAGATAGATCACGTAATTACGCGTGCCTGGCTTAACTGGCCGGTGTTTTTACGGAACCTGCGCCTGCGATGGTTCAACTTGCACACGTAAACAGGTATGAGGGAGGAGATGGAGATGGCTCGGCGCGTCAACCTTTAACCGCTCTCTGTGTGCCTCTTGCAGAGCTGATTCCGCCGCCTCGTGCTCAAGCCCTTCCTCCATCCTAAATTTTAGCCGCCATGCAGTCCCGCAAGATCGTGTGCCAGAAGCTCTCGACCAAGTTCCGCGAGTGCACGGCCATCGTGCCGTTCACGGTGCGCAGCCCCAAGAGCGACGAGGTGGTGGTGCAGATCAAGTACGTCGGCATCAACGCCTCGGACATCAACTACACCAACGGCGCCTACCTGCCGGGCGTGCAGCCGCCCTTTGACTGCGGCTTTGAGGGCGTGGGCGTCGTGCTCGAGGTCGGCGCGGGCGTCAAGAGCCTCAAGAAGGGCGACTCGGTGGCCACCATGACCTACGGCGCCTTCGCCGAGCACATCGTGATCAAGGAGAAGCTGCTGATCAAGGTGCCGGCCGCTGTGCCCGAGATCCTGCCCATCACGGTCTGCGGGCTCACGGCGTCCATGGCGCTCGAGTACGTGGGCCAGATGACCCACGGCGAGACCGTGCTCATCACGGCGGCCGCCGGCGCCACGGGCCAGTTCGCCGTGCAGCTGGCCAAGCTCGCGGGCAACCACGTGATCGGCACGTGCAGCTCGCCCGAGAAGGTCGAGTACCTGCGCAGCATTGGCTGTGACCGCGCCATCAACTACCGCGAGGAGAACGTGTTCGACGTGCTCAAGAAGGAGTACCCGCGCGGCGTGGACCTCGTGTTCGAGTCCGTGGGCGGCGAGATGTTCGAGGCCTGCGTCAACAACATCGCGCGCCGCGGCCGCATCATCGTGATCGGCGCCATCGCCGGCTACGAGGACTCGAGCACGTGGAAGACCAAGGTGGCCAAGGCCACGACCCCGCTGCCGTCCAAGCTGCTGGCCAAGTCGGCATCCGTGCGCGGCTTCTTCCTGAACGACTACTTCAAGCAGAGCGCCGCCCACACCAAGAAGCTCTCGGCACTCGTGGCCAAGGGCCTGCTCAACGCCGGCGTGGACCCGTCCAACTTCTACGGCCTGGAGGACGTGCCCAACGCTATCGACTACATGTACGAGCGCAAGAACATCGGCAAGCTCATCGTGGACATCACCAAGAGCAGCGCCAACGCGCGCCTGTAAGCGTCAAGCAAGCCCATGGATAGGCATACCTCTGCCTTCGTATATGAAAATTCCTTTCTGTATTTGAAAAAATGAATGACGTGTGGTGTTCAAACTCAATTTGGTCATGCATATACAAAAGGTTCGGAGGCTTGTACATGGGTTGCTCGATTTTCAATCGATTGTCTATTACATTTTGGGGTGTTGTGTGGAAAAGGTATTATGCATGAACAAGAGGCTCTCGTGCTTGTACATGGGTCTAGTGGCTGTTCTTGTCCTCCTCAGACGCGGGGGCAGGCACCGGATGTAAATAAAGGTCGCCCCAGCGAGCCCCAGCGGCGCCAGAGCTCTTGCGAGGGCTGCTGCTCTCGTCGCGCATATCCAGCAGGAACTGCAGTTCGTTCACGACGTTGGCCGGTAGGTATGCGCGCATGGCCACGAGCGAGCGAGCGGCCTTGGCGCTCACAGGGATGCCCTGGTGGTGGCAGAACAGCGCCAGTTGGGCCACGTCCAAGGCGTTCACGGTGAACGGCGGCGTCTCGAGTAGCGCACCCTTGAGCTTGCGGCCACGACGCACAGGTGAGTTGGCGGCGTCTCCGGCCGGCGCGCCGCTCGTGCGTTCAGCCAGAGCCTTGGCCGCAACCTTCTCCAGCTCGTTCATGATGAGCTTGTCGAAGCCTTGGTCCTTGGCGTCGTCCACGATGCGCTTGCCAGCCTTGTCCAGCAACTGCAGCCGCAGGCAGCTTTGCAACGCGAGCACGTACACAGCGCCGTTGGGCTTGACGAACTGGCGGCGCAGCGTCTCGAAGAGCTTGAGCGCCTGGATCGCACCGGCCTGCACCAGCTCCGGAGCCGCCTTCGCGCTTGGCAGAGCCACCTTGGCGCAGTACTCCATGGCCAATTCGTAGTGACGCACATTCAGAGGGAACGCCAGCAGCTTACGGTCGAAGAGCCGGCCGAGCTGCTCCCAGTCACACTGTTCTCCGTGGATAAACAGCAGCATCTCCATGGCCTCCTGCTGGTGGAACGGCTTGATGTCCTTGAGCTGCACGTTGCTGTCCGGATTCGAGTACAAGTGCAAGATCTGGCCGGCCTGCTGCAAGTGGCCGTGGGCCACCAGCGCCTTGCACAGCTTCATCACGCGGCTGATGGGCTTGATCGCGTCCACGCCGTGCAGATCCACGAACTTGAGCAGTAGCGTGGCACCGATGGCCGGGTCGTGCGCTCGGTGGCCAGGCTTGGTCTCGCTGATGCGCTTGAGCAGCGCGTTGAACGTGTCGAGCGACACGCTTTCGTCGAAGCACTCGACCGCCTGGTCCACACGGTTGGCCTGTAGCAGCGCGCCCATGACGTGGTCCATCTGGCAGCAGGGAAACTTGCCAGCGGTCTGCTTGAGCAGCTCGTCCTGCTTGGCGATGGCCAGCGAGAACAGCAGCGACTTCATGACGTTCGGGTCCACGTCGAAGCTCGCGTCCTGCTCACACTTGGCCACGAGCTGGTCTCGGATCGCCAGCACCTGGGCTACACGACGAGCGCGCGAGTAGGCGATGATGGCGGCGTTCTGGGCGTACGTGTTGGGCTCGAGCTCCAGCTGCTGCATGGTCTCGTACATGGCCATGACGTCGTCGTCGTCGCCGATCGTGGCCTTGATCGAGATGGCCATGGACAGCGCTTCGCCGTCGATCTCCTTGCCGTACAGCTGCAGCATCTCGGCGCAGATCTGCTCCGCGCGGCGGATGTTGAGCTGGAACTCGTCCGCGTCGCTCGTGGGCTCGCGCATGAGCGACAGCACCATGCTCTTGTACATGCGCAGCGGGATCTTGCACGCAGGCTCACGAGCGGCCGCGTCGACGCCGCGTTGACGCTGTTGCAGCGATTTGTGAGACGCCAGACGCTCGAAGAGTCTAGTCACGAGCGTCGGGCGGTTGGCGTTGGCGCACACTTCCACGGCATCGGCCACGCTTTCAGCGTTCAGCTCGACCATCTGCCTGAAGCTGAGAGTCTCGAGCGCCAGCGCATACGCGATGCGCCACTCGTCCGACTTGGACTCGCGCAGCTGCTGGAGCACTTCCATCTTGCCGCGGATCGGCGGCTGCACGCCCTTCTTGTGCGCGAACGCGATCCAGTGGCGCGCCGACGACCAGGCCTGGGCTTCCAGCAGCTTGGAGATCGTGTCGCCGAAGCACAGATCGGCGTTCGAGAGCGCCTTGGTGTCCACGTAGTCGGTCAGCTCCATCATGAGCGGCCACTTCTCGAACTTGATGAACGCGTCCGTGCTGGCGCGCACGATCGAGTCGTTGATGGCCAGACCGCGCTTCTTCATGGTCTTGAGGTACGACACGATCTGCGCCGACTGGTCCGTGCGCGCCTTGGAGAAGCCGCTGATCACGCCGTTGAACAGCAGCTGGTCGCACGCGTCCGTCGTGTTGGTCTCGTCCAGCTCCTCGCTCTGGTCGAATTCGTCGTACTCGCTTTCGTCCTGCTCGGCGAACCGCTGGCCCGCGTGGTCCAGCAGCTCATCCAGAGTGGCCAGCTCGCCGCTGCTGGCGAACACGCCGGCCAGACTCGCGTAGGCTGGCGGCAGGATCACGGGCACGTTCTCGGCCATGATGTCCCACACGCGCTTGGCGTCCAGCGTGTTCTGCTTCGGGTCGCGGTGCGTGTCGCGCGAGAGCGCATTGAACACGGCCAGATAGATGCCGGCGGCACGCGGCAGGCTCTTGCCCACCTCGTGGCGGCTCTCTACAAAGCGGTCGAACAGATCCACGGCCGTCTGCGTGTCGCCGAGCCGACCGTGCGCGCGGATCCCGAGCGAGTACGTGGTCTCGCGGATCTGCGCGTGGTCGAACAGCGAGTAGATGTGGCCGAACACGGCCAGCGTGAGCTTGCTATCGCTGGTCGAGGCCAGATCGGCCATGAGCCGCGTGTACTTCATGAGCGCTGGCGCCGGCTCGTTGCTCTCCACGATCTTCTTCCAGCACGCCCACGCGTGGTCGTTCTTGCCCGTGCGCACGTACGCGACCATGACGCGACCGTAGCAGAACACGGACGGACTCATGTTGTACGAGATCATTTGGTCGAAGAGCCGGCACGCCTGCCAGTAGTCGTTGTTCTTGATCAGCGCGTCGATGGTCGCAGTGTAGATCGGCTCCTGCAGCATCAGCTCGCGTTCGTTCACGGTCACGAAGGTCTGCAGCGCCTGCGGGAGCGCGTGGTTCACGATCTGCGACCGGATGAGTTGGCTGAACACGAGCTCATCGGCCGGGATGCGCGCGACTTCCTCCATGCGCGTGAACAGACTCACGGCCAGATCCGGTCGGCCGCCCATGCCCACAGCGCGGATGGCCGCGGCGTAGTGTGACGTAGTGAGGTTCATGTGGCCCGTGGCCTCCACGTTGGCAAAGATGGCCTTGGTGCTCTTGGCATCACGCGTCTGGCCGCAGGCCTCCATGGTGGCTTGGAAGGCGGCCTCCGACAGCGGCACGCGCTTCTCGGTCACGTACAGCGCATGCTCGACGAGCAGGCCCCACTCCTCACGCGAGAGGTACGCCTGCATGATGAAGTCGACCGTGGCGCTCGTTGGCAAGATGTCGTCCACCGTCATGTTCTGCAGTAGGCCCGGGATCACTTCGACCTTGCCCATGCGCGCGCAGGCCGCGATGGTGCGTTCGTACATGGCAGCGTCCAGAGGGTATCCTTCCTTGTCGATGCGGTCCAGCAGCTTCAGCGCCTGGCGCCAGTTGCCAGACTCACGACAGGTGTCCAGCTCGCTCATGAAGCCCTGCATTTTGAGCTGTTCTGGTGCATCGGCCAGCGACGGCGTCGTGCTCTGCCAGCGCACCAATAGGCTCTGGCTGCTGTTGCGGCTGACCGACAGCCGCGTGGAGCTGCCAGCAATCTCGGCGATCGCATTGCGGTTGCGCAAGCGTCCAGCGGCGGCGGCGGCCTCCGAGGCAGCTCGCCATTGCAGCACGCCCAGTCGTCTCGCTCGCAGCATATTGCTGATCCGTCCGTCTCGCAATGAAGAGCTTCACTGCTGGGGTCGCTTTGGGGAATAGGGTTTGCCAAGCCACCAGTCATTCTCGCACACTAAGTACGATTTGGTTGGAATGAGCAGAATGGTAGTTTTGGCAAAGCTGAGTCCAGCCCAAATACCATTACATACCTGTAATACATGATACCCCATTTTAGCGAGTAGATTTGTATACCCATAATGAATATCATAATCACTGTATAAATACATACCCTTTGCTTTCCGCTAGAAAGATGGACACTTTGGACCCATTTGGTGTGTCCTTGGAGTGGCCAAACGTCGTTTCGCGTGTCTGCTGAGAAGCAAGCCGGGAGGAGGTCATGGGCAAGCGCCGGTCGCTGGTCGCGCCCAAGAGCAAGGCGGCGCCAGGCGAGAACAATGCTCTGGGAGGCACTCTGGACGAGTATTTCAACAGCAAGGTGGCGTACCAGCCGGGCCAGATGCTGGGGCTCAGCAGCCCCAGTCTGCTCAAGCACCTGCTCGTGGGCTCGGCCACAAACAACGCCATGCAGACAGACAAGGATGAAGTCGATTTCGGCGACGCCAATGCGACTGCCGATGCCAATGAATCAACGCAAGAGAGGGAGACCAGAACATTGTGCGAAGACGCAAGGGACGAGCCGGTTGTGGCTCGCAGCGATGACAAGGACTCGGTCCAGGAGCCGAGTGAGAAGGACGCGTGCGAGTCGCCGACAAAAGCAGCCAGCGAGCCGGACGCTTATGACGAGGACTATGAGTCTGAAAGCAGCAGCTCCAATGCGGACACGAGTGTGGCAGGCATGACACTGAGTGACTATCTCCACGCCAAAGCGCAAGATGGCGATGAGACGGACAAAGAGGACGCGGTGGCCAAGCCCAAGGCGAACAAGACCGAGCCAAAGCTTGCGAAGAAACAGGCAGCAGCTGCTCCTTCGGGCCACAAGAAGCCGCCTCCACCAGCGCTGATCAGTGGCATGTCTCTGGACCATTATCTAGGCGCAGTCGAGAGCGACGATGCCTGCGATGATATGGCTGATAGCAAATCGCCAGTCTCCAAGGCGAGAGCAGTACCACGCAGCAAGCAGCCTGCGCTGATGCTCAAGAGCTCGAATCATATCAGTAGTAGTGCCCACTCGATGTTACCAGCCAAGGCCACCAACAGCAGCAACCACTATAGCCACGACCAGCAGGAGTCCATGCTCACGCCGTACCAGCGACGACTCAAGAAGAAGAACAAACCAAAGCTGCAGCCGTCGCAGCAGCAGCAGCCTCATGGCCCCAGCCACGGCTCCATTGGTGCGTCCATCCTGCTCATGGACGCGCACTCATCGTCCTCGGGCTCCTACAGCTCTTCCTCGTCGCCCTTGATCATCGCCAAGAGCATGAATGCAGGCGGCAAAGACAAGAAGAAACACCACTACGCACAGCCGCAGCAGCACAATGGCAGCTATCAGCAGCAGCAGCCGCCGCTGCCCAAGCTGCAGACCTCGGCTTCTTTGCACAGCTTAGGCCACAGGGAGCACGAAAGCAGTAGTGATGAGCTCGAGCTTGAGGCAAATGAGAAACTTCCTCCATTATAATAGAAATCGTCGCTGCTCAACCAAGCTCTCCATCCATCCCAAGCGAGACTCTGTCGCTACTGACTGACGTCTTTACGGAGTGAAGGGGCCCTTGGCCTGGAAGTACGCCATAGTGCGCGCGACCTTGTCTTTGCCGATATTGTACGCTGGGTGAGTGGCCACGAGCAGATTGCTGGCGTCGCCCAACACGACCGGCTCGCCTACGCCATCGCCATGCTGCGCCATCGAAAGCCCACTGAGGCAGTAGCACGAGTGGTAGTGGTCGCGGGGCTTGCCCGGCTTGTCCCGTAGGCCGCCTTCGATTTGCTGGCCGCACAGCAGGATATATTGTTGCAGCTGCTCGCGGTGGCACTGGTAGATCTCAGTTCCGTACCGCTCGCGGAGGCTTTCGGCCACGAGCGCAGGCAGCGCGCCCTGCCAGAAGCTGTAGCAACCGTCAACCAGCTTGTTTGTTCGACCCTGGTATCCGCCTTCGAAGGGCATCTGTCGGTTCGTGAGCCACTGGACGAACGCCGGCAGGTCGCTCATGCGGTCGATGCTGTTGAGGATCGCCAGCGTGGCCACGCCGCAAAAGGCATAGCCGCCGTGCGCCTCGTTGCCCGGTTCAGCGCCGAAGCCGCCTTCGTAGCTCTGACAGGACACGACAAAGTCCACGACACCGGCCGTGAGCTCATCCGTGAGGATGCCGAACAGACTGGCGATGCAGATGACGCAGTACGTCGTGCGCACGTCCACCTCGCTACCAGCAAAAAGATCATGAGCGACGTTGACCACAGGAACGATCGCAGGAGCACGTACCCGCCATCGTGCGCAGAGAAGCCGCCGGTGCTCACATGTTTGCGCTCCATGAAGAAGCGGTACAGCGCATGTCGGTCTACCAGGTCCAGCGCCTCGGGCGTGCCGATAACCGCCAGCGACAGACAGGACGCGTAGGTCGTCGCCGTGTGGCCGAGCTGCATGGGTCCACCGCCGTAGCCGCCGCCAGTCTTGTTCCAGAAGTGCTTGATGGTCTCTATCACAACGACACCCAGCCCAGCGATGAGGATGGGGGAGCGCCAATGGCGAAATGCACGGTCGCTTACCTTGAGCCTGCAGCAACAGCGACGGCTCTGGCAGCGCATCCAGCAGCTCCAGCGAGTGCAGGATCCAGTAGATGATCCACGGGCGACTGCAACGTGCATCAGAGAGAGACCGCCGTTCAGTTCCATCTCTCACTCTGTCAGCAGACGGCCTGCAAACGGACTCACCTGGCGTCCAGCGCCACAAAACCCGAGGAGAGTTGACCCAGGCCACGCGTGAGGAACTCCACGTGCTTCTCACGCATCAGACGCGGCTGCAGAGAGCGCCAGCAGCACAGAGCAACAAGCGCACTATGTGAGTCTCCATGATCTCTGTCCGGCGCTGGTAGAGATCTCGCGGGGTTTTACCTCCAGGTCGTCGTTGGCAAAGCCGAGTTGCTTAAGCTGTTCCTGCTGGTCCAGCGGCAGGATCTCGAGCGGGAAGAAGAACATGGAGCAGCTCTGCTCGCACTCGTGTTGGTCCTCCAGCGTCTTGGAGTCCACGCCGTCGCCCTTGAGCCGGAACTTCTGCACGGACGAGAGCCCCAGCGCCATGACGGTCGTCTCCATGCTCCCACCCAATCGGAAATATGGATCGGCCACCCCTGCGCGTGGGGTTGGTTTTTAACCAATCACAAGATATATTATATGTGATTGGTCAATATAGAGACACATATCAGAAAAGGCTGGGATGCTATGTATGCTCTGCTGCTCACTCAGGAGGTGAACACAGCACCCACAAGTTAGAGAGCGCTTGCAATCATCTTCACTTCCACGCTCTTTGGCCTGACCCACGTGAAGAGGATCGTGATAGCTTACGACAAGAGCCAGACGACTCAAATGGCATGAGCGACGATCTTCTCCTTGGGTGGGTTCGGCGACTCGAATCGGACAGAACCCGTTTCCATACAATGAACGAGTCATTTGGCCCGTGGGATGGCTCGCGGGTCTTGCGTGGAACTGGGTTCATTGGCTTTTCGAACAACTGGGCCATCGAAGTCTGGGCCGGGACGGACCATATCATGCCGGGGTCGCTCTTCTACCAACACCATGCACACTGGTCAATAGCCCACCGCAACGTGCGCGAGACGCATGACGTGCTGGGATTCAGCGTCTTGGCGGGGCAAGATCGCGCGATGCTGCCTGATGATCAGTTCGCCGGTCACGTGGCCATTACTCAACACGAAGGATTCCCAGAAACGTCGCTACACGTTCACTGGCTCACTCCTCTGCATCTACTCTTCTAGACCCGGCTGAAGGATAAACAGAGCGGCCATCGTCAATGAAGATGAGAGTATCGGAAGACGCTTGGAGGCTCGATGAGTATGTATTCTGGATATGGCAAAATTGGTTTACAAGACTACACTAATACACATGCAATACAAACAATCTGCAGCATGTAATACGCACTGAATGACGACATCAGTGCGCACTTGGGAGCTGGGCTGGGTTGTTCGGCGCCTAGGCTTCAGTCGGGAAGCCAAGAGGCTTAGCGTCAGCGATCGGGAAAATTGAATGGCAGGGATATTGCTACGAGAATAAGCAGACAATAAAAGATTGAGCAATTTACCAATGTATTGCTCT
>JAADVF010000955.1:0-10911 GCA_023334555.1 Elongisporangium undulatum | reverse complement strand
GTTTTGACAAGCCCCCCCCCCATTAGGAAGCCCACTGATCTACATGAATTCACTGAGCCAACGGTACCGCCTATTCGATTACTTTGACGACAAAAAGCCCGATAAATTAGAAAGGCGAATTGGATGTGCTCACCACACTTGATTCTTTTATTTAACGACAAGGGCATTTAACTGTTCGTGGATGGAACCTTCAAATGCGTTCCTCGTGGATTTTAACAGTGTCTAATCTTCGTGGTTTTCGATCGAGGCTCTAATCTTTATATCCCTGTGTTCTACGTTTTGTGCACGTTCAAGACACAGGAAATGTATTGAAATGCGTTGCATTTAGTGTTCCTGGCAACAGATCAGCAAATGAAACCATATCAATTGTTCGCGACTTTGAGATTGGATTGATGAAAGCGCTGATTGTGCAGTTTCCTGATGCGCAAATCGCTGGCTTCTTTTACCACCATAAACAAGTAATCCGGCGACGTCTTATCAAAGATCACATTCCTCCTGGTGAAGTATCTATCGACTAGGAGAAGTTATTGATATATTCAGTGTATTGAAACATGATATTAGTGAAAAGGGCATCAATTATGTGACAAAACAATTAAAGCACAATGCGGAGTACTTGACTTCAGTACTCGAGGAAGAAGTGGAACTCGTATTGGTCTTATTTTAGTAAAAACTGGCTTATTACGTTTCCGCCAAGTGTGTGGAACGTGCATGGTATCAGCCGTCGCCTGGTCAACAAAACGAACAATCCCTTAGAACGATAGAACTGAGTGGTGAATTTCGCCTTCTCTACTTCACATCCTAGTCTGCGACGCATTGTGGCTCAAATTGACGAGCTTGTAGTAATTCAGGATTAACTGCGAAACGATGTGCTCGCAAAATGAGCCTCCCGGTCGAAAAGTGAAGCAGTTATCCTAGCCAAGGCTGTCAATCTCTCTCAGTTTGACTATAGCACGGAGGAGGAGTTCTCTGATATCAGCCACAGTAATAATTACTCCAGTACTTCCACCAGCGACCAATGCATGGGAAGCGATAGCAGTAACGATAGCCATGACAATTGACACGCGAGGCCATGACACACGTCGTGATGACTTACATAGTTGCATTTGATATGCATAAGGCTAATGATTTGTATTGTCTATTAAATTGCTTTCGGTTGCGTTTATCGACTGTTTATATCAGCAAACGATCACCTCTGCTTGCTTTTGCAAAGATCAACGGCACTAGTGTATTCATGATTTACTGAAAATGGGCTTTCCCTCAGGTCTAGTAGGGTCAAGAATGTGACTTGTGTTTTGTATGCTGCTTTTCTAGACACCACTAGACCCAGAACAGACCCGATTGAAAGTCTACCCAGGCGGCGACTATTCTCTGTATACTGCGCAGCCGATCCAATGTCGACACCTTTTGCCGGGCAAACTGTGCAAGTAGGTCAAACGATGTGTCTAAAACCTAACTGTGGTACACCTCTATATTTGTTGTAGGTTGGTTAAACATCTGTTTTTTAACCAATGTGTCCTGCAACAATATTGTAGACCTTACATCTATTGTGTAACCATTTCTTATTCACCTATTTGAATACGCGAAATCTCGCATAGGACAAGCTGAGTATGTACACGGGGGCTGTCTAAAGGAAATTGAGACCATCATCCTCGAATCACGCACTTTTGTTCGTATACTAGCTGTCGTTTTATGTCAAAGCTTACTTACGTCCACTGGCGGACATTTACTTATGTTATCTCTAAGGCTGCTTATGGACAGACGAGCCACTCTTGAGTCGTAGGGCAACCATACAGCTGTTTTACCCACGCGACGTCCTTGGTAGAGCAGCTTTATTTTTCGCGCCTTATACTGCAGCCACACCGCTCGTCGTACACGTTCGACCCGATCCATATGTCTGCCGCCGCTCGAGCCACGATATCAAATGACATCTAGTCTCAGCACCGAGGTCATTACATTTCGTGCCCACATGGACTGGCCGTGCGGGAGATTTGTTGTCAGATACGCATTGCGGGTGATCACATTATGCATATCTCTGTTGGTACGGTTCTGCGACGTGTTTATAATACGTTGACATGCGATGTGTTTGTATAAAGTCCAGTGCTAACAACAAGATTGGTTTATATTTGTACCCATGATCAATTGTGTCCATCATTTAAGGCACCTAGCTCATGTCACTCGTTCAGAGTACCAGAACCGCTCGTTCTTTGCAGAGGAGATCGCGGATGGAGAGTCTCCAAAAGTACCCGTTGGCCGGGAGCCCACATAGGCGCCACACCAGAGTGTTCCCAAGGACGATTTTCGCGCATTCTAAAACAGTGCCCGTGATCGTCTCCAGGAGTGTTACCAAGGACCACTCAGAATTCGATCCATAATGCCGCGACGAGTCCATTTGAAAGTGAGGCAAGATGATACACCAAGGCCTCCGCCAAATACGTGAGTAGACAATACACACAGCTGCGACTGCCAATACCTGCTTGGGGTGAACTGTCACGCCTCAAGGCTCAACGGACCCCGTATAAAATTTACGCAAGTAGCTCACTAAGATTGGCTTCGTCACCCTCCTCACTCGGCTTCATGCAGTGAAATCAAACCGCTTAGCTTTGATCTGTGCGCACGCCTTCATCATGAATAGTTGATTGACCCATCTTTTTTTGCACCAGCTTTGATAGTGCCTTTTTAATTATACCCGACCGCTTTGATTCACATGACACAAAAAATAGTGAGCTCAAAATTGTTCATGTTCATTAAATAACTGCTAAAATCTACAAATCAAATGCATCTGTAAGTTAGATTATTATCCAATACAAAATATGAGCATGTTTACAGCAACCTTTTGCAAAATTGTGGATCCCAGTTTCGGCGCAGCTTCATGCCACTATGATGGCCAGCGTGGGGCAGGATGCCGGTGTGGTAATTATTGAGCGCACTGTCGCCACATGTCCGGCCTGGATTGTAGCCAACTTAGTGGATGGTGCAGCACGGCTTTATGCCGCTGAGGTAGACAGTCTGGCCTCAAGCAGGTGTGCTGCATCCTATTTTAAATCAAGGCTGCTATAACACCCTTATCCTTTTACTAGCCGTGTCCTATCACTAGCGCATACAGATTTTTGAACGCCAGCCGTGTGTGAATCACGTGTCGTTCTGGCTTTGAAATGCTTTCAAATGCCCACCCGTCCGATTTTGTAGATCGACTTTGATGTGTCTTGTTGTGACAAGAACTCCTCAGATAGATAGATTTCGCTGTATCAAACAATGCGAGTAACTGAGATTCTGTGACAAGCCCGTATGGTGCAGGAGAGGCCGCCATAGAAGAGACCAATATGTGCAAGCGAGGGTGGGACATCAAGTTGCGGAAGCAACCGACCAAGTCGCCTGACCTCAACATCCTGGACTTGGGCTTTTGTAATGTCATCCAGCTTCGCCAACTTTCACTTTAGGCAAGCGCTGTAGATGAGCTGGTGGAGGCCGTACGCTCTGTCTTTAAAGGCCAGCCACTTCAGAGGTTGGACAAGGCTTTTGTGACTCTACAAAAAGTCATGGAGCAAGTCACGGTTGTCAGGGGAGGCAACAACTACAGTCTGCCTCGAGTGCACAGTCTGCACTTCCCTGATGGTGTCATTCCGATGCCATTACCGTGCTCTGGTGGCACTTATAATAGGGCCAATCCACTGTTAATTCGACTCTAAAAAACGTTAAAACATAGTGCTTTGTATCTAAATAGTAATATGCATTCAGTTAAAAGTGACCATCATTCTGTTGACATCGGTTTTCATTGGTCAATTTGTGTTAGTGGGCCTTTGCTTCAAAACTCCATTAAAACCTGACTGTCTTTGTGCGACACTCTTGACGCTAAAACGTCAGTAGCTTCAATTTCGAGTCAACTACCGTCCAGATTACCGTACGCTACTTGTCTAATGACCCAACATGTCAAATGTCACTCCACATTTTGGCCAATCGTGTGAGCCCATATTGCCGACCGAATATTACATGTCAATTGTCACTCAAGGTGGTGACCAGTAATTTACCGAGTGGTTCCTGCACCCTGCCAGCACCACTCTCAGAAATGCCGGGCTGTCCGCGCTTGAGAGGCCAAGGTCGCCGCCCGCGAACGCATCGAAATGACGCGACACCCCTACGCCTCCGCGTCGAGATCGTCAAGTTCTTCGCTGAGACCAGGACCATGTCTCTCACGCTCGAGAGATTCTTCAGGGAGCTCACGCCGGCCAAGGCGGCGGTTCTAAAGCGGCGAGTGTATCGCTGGAAGAATGACCTACCGGCCTTGGAGGCTACTCACGCCATGTCCCGCAATCGCGACCGCTCACGCCTCCGACAGCCGGGCACGGCCACGACACTCTCCGCGGAATCGGAGAAAGAGATCATCACCTAGCTGAACTTGCTGCGCAAGGATGGCGTCCCAGTCTCGTGTCTCATGCTACAGGCCAAGGCACTGGACGTTGCCGCGGCCGCGGGGCTATCTACAGAGCTGTTCAAGGCGTCCTACATGTGGCAGCGAGCGTTCATGAAGCGCAATCGCCTGGCCATTCGTGCGCGTACTCGACACGGCCGGACGACACCTGTGGACGCTCAGGCTGTCCTCGATCGCTTCTCTGCCGATTTGGCCCGTGTTGTGGAGGATAAGGCCGTCGTCAACATCTACAACGCCGACCAGACAGGAGTGTGGCTCGAGTATCCACCCAAGACGACGATCAACGATCACGGCGCCAAGACAGTGTGGGTGAAGAGCAGTGGACGCGAGAAGGAGCGTATTACGGCCATGTTGCTAGGCGACGCTAAAGGCAATAAATACAATCCATTTTTTGTGTTCAAAGCTTCTAAGTCTACCGTCCCTGAGGTCGCAGAGATCAACGAGCGTGAGCGGAATGGCTTTGGTGTGCGGCTCTATAAAACGATGGAGCCGCTTATCAGCCATCCAGCCGTCGAGATCTATGGCAATCCTGCTGCTTGGTGGAATGAGGACTTGTCTGTCCGCTTCCTCAACTTCCATTTCGGCTCAAGGAAGCCAGATGACCCGCCAGTGCTGCTGCTATGGGACGACTTCAGCGGCCATTGGACTGTGAAGGTGACCGCCCGAGCAGCGGCACTGGGTGTGATCATGCACAAGGTGCCACCTCGGTACACCTACGTGTGTCAGCCAGCTGACATCAGCTGGAACAAACCGCTGAAGGACTACATGCGCTCGCAGTGGATGGGGTGGATTGCATGCCAAGTTCGAGAGAGCGGCCGCATCAAACCACCCAGTCGCACTGATCTAGTGACGTGGCTGAAAGGCGGTTGGGCCAGACTGACCACAAGCACCATTCGGAACGGCTTCAAGCGTGCCAAAATTCAAGTTTGGGGAGACGATGGGGAGCTCTGCACTGACCAGGTCCACGTGCCAGCGCCGGTCGTAGAGGTCGATGGGGAGGAGGTAGCCTCTGAGGACGATATTGAGGATGATAGTGATGAGGAATAGATTGCTGTGGGGGGTGGGGTGGGCTGACGGGGAATTAATGCGGGTGCACCCACACGACAACACCTCTTCCTGAGTGGAGCGTCCACGTCAGGCGCTCAATTCTCAACTGCGGTTGAGGTCAGCCAGCCTTTATAACTACAACATATTCTTGCGCATGCTGTTTCGTCTGACAGTCCCACACGCACGATTCACAAATATGACCGTAAAATACGTAGATTTCGACCCACCGTGTAATAAATTTCGATACACCGACTTTTGCAAAGAAGCGAGCAGCGTCGGACAAAGGGGTGTCATCAGACAAGTAGCGTACGGTAAATCCAGATCTGTCTAAAATGTACTTTTTATGAATTATCGCTTAAACTTAGAGTATAACCGAAAAAGGCTACCACCCTTTCATAATGGCCTTTAAAATCACGGTTTTGAGCACAAATAAGAAAAAAAATAGCGACAGTGACATCATCCAATAAAAAGCGCGTACACAGAGCTTTGTCGTGGCGGTCTTAGTTTGGCAGAGCCGATGCTCGTCGTCCTGACTACGAGTCAGTTGATCTCAAGGCTGCTGGAGCCAGCAGCATGCCGTCGTCAACGCTTGTTGACGATATACGCAATGAGTTTGAGCATGATGAAGAGGTATCTCAGATCCTCAAGCATCTTTCCGACCCTTCATCAAAGGATCTACCCTCGCATTTGCGAGCTCGAGTACATCAATACTCGATCCGTGATGGTGTACTTTTGTACAGCACGGTGGATAGTGATGCACTACGAATCGTAGTCCCAAACGACGACGATCTGAATTTCAGACCATGTTTGAGTACCATGAGCACCACTTGGCGCACACTTGAGCCGCGAAAAGACGTATCTCTCGCTCTCCCGCGACTTTTATTGGGATAACCAATACAAATGGCTCGGCAAGTACATACGTACTTGTGAGGTTTGCCAAAGAGTCAAACCCGTGTCTACATTGCAGGCGCCGCTGAAGTCCCTATCAGTTCCTACTGAGTGCTGGAATTCCGTCTCTATGGACTTTATCTTCGACTTGCCCGCCGATACACAACGCAAGACAGGCGTCCTCGTCTTTGTGGATCGCTTCAGCAAGATGATTCATCTTGCGGCGGTTGCGCCGAGTATCACTGCTGCGCAAAGCGCACGTGTGTTCATCGACACAGTGTTCCGTCATCACGGAATGTCAGATGAACTGGGATCTGATCGCGATCCGCGATTCACCGCCGCCTTTTGGCGCGGGACCTTTGGTCTCCTTGGAACAAAGTTGAGCATGTCAACATCCGATCATCCACAGCCTGACGGTCAGACCGAGCAGATGAAACGCGTCCTTGAGGATATCTTCAGGAGTTATGCACACTCCTTCACCCATTGGAGTGAGTGTCTGCCAATGACAGAGTTTGCTATTAACAACGTAGTTCATGAGTCGACTGGTTATCGCCATTCTAGTTTGCTATTAACAACGTAGTTCATGTGTCGACTGGTTATCGTCATTCCTTGTTAATACCTCACGGCATCCCCGTGTACCCACTATTGTCAGCGGTGCCTCCAGTATTACTGGGAGGGTCCAGATCAAATCGTTCTGACGATTGTTCGACCAATGGTCGAACTTCCATCAATGCATTGAGTGTTTCCAGCACCATTGTGATCGTCGACAAGTCGACTAGCGAAAGCCCTGATCTTAGATCAGAAGAGTCATGTGCTTTGTCACAGACGCGACTGATGAGATATCTGATCTAAGATCAGATGAACCTAGGATAGCGAACCTAGCTGTCAAGGCATTCCTGCTTCAACGACAATCTTTCGGTAGGTTCGGGCAGGACTCCATTGCCATGGGAATAGACATACAAAAGCAAAATGCCCATATGCATGGACGCAACAACCTGAACGAGTTCAATGTAAACGAGTTGGTATTATTATCAACTGCTAATCTGCCTAAACATGCAGTAAGCAAATTAGGCAGTACAAAGTTATTGCCAAGATTCGTTGGCCCTTTCAAAGTGCTGAGATGTTTAGGCAATGCCTATACGCTGGAGATACCTCCAGCCATGAGACTCCACTCCATCTTTTACGTGGGCAGGCTCAAACGCTATCATCCGAATCCAGATATAAGCGCTTTGAACCATGATGATCTTAATCATCGATGTGCCGAGGGATATGCACAACTGTTCCAGGCGACCCTTGTAGTTCTTTACAAGTGACTGGTAAAGGCCTCCACCCTTCGTCACTCGCTGAGACAGCGCCTCAAGCTTCCCAGAGAGCATTGCTCTCTCTCCGCTAGTTCTCGAGATCGCGATGTAGGCTATCGGCCTGCTGTTGGAGCACAAGGCGCGCACGATCCCATAGAGACTGCTGAGCAGTCGCCAGCGCACTCTGCGATGCCAGCGATACGCCCACAGGCGAAGCGCAAGGCGCGACAACCACTGCCGCTACCACTGGTTGACTCGACTGGCTCCACAAGGTAGGTCGTCGGGGTCCTGATTGATTACCAGGATGATCAAAATCCCGAACGATGGTCCGAGATCATCACCAGAAACGCCCGGCGCGAAATCGTCGCTTCCGTGTTCGGCGGCGTGGCTATCTGCCTGAGTCCGATACTGGGAAGACTACGCTGTCCTCCTTGAGGGCGTTACCGGCCTTGTCCGGCAGTACGAGGCGCGCCTCTAACCTTCTTCTGCGCATCGCGCAGATTGAGAATCATAGCTCTCAGTTACGGACCTCGCGTGAGTATCCGTTGAGCTCTTCTTCGCTCATCTTTTGAGCTCCATAGCTGCACATTTTGCACTTCCACGCTGCGCAAGGCGCACGTGCATTCATGCAAGCATTGTGCACAGCCTCCGGAGTCAATGTGAACTCCTCCAGGCGTTCGCGAGCCATTACTCAGAGCCTTGGTGTTCCAATTGGAAACGATGGTGTCCCATGGCTAATATCAGGCACTATCCTTGCGTTGCCTATGTAGCAACGAGCCCTTGGCTACGAGTCATGCCCGGCTTGTGATCCTTCATGAATAATGATTTATGGAATAGATCGATGATCCAAGCGCGTGGATGCGTGTCCTCATCGGGTTCATCACGTGGATGACCCAACCCTTCCACATCATAGATGTGATAGTTATAGTGGTCACTGCTGCGATTGTGCAGACCGCCTGCTGTCAATTTGACAGAAGCCACGCCGGTCTTTGCGGCACTCGGCGCCTCTTCCTGTCGATCCGATCGACTTGCTGGTTTTGAAGTCACGTGGAACTTGGAGTTCCGGTACTTCGCGACCGCTTGTAGAGCATTGCTCTGCACCTTGGCGGCGGTACCCTCATCCTCAGCATCGCTGATGGTAATGACAAGCGCTTGGACTAGCATCCCTTGTCACTATCAGTGCGAGAGTCATTGCTCTCACGGCACACCTTCTTGTGCGACCACGTGCTTGTTGACCATGCCTGTGTCGACTTGGGGGGTCGACCGAGATTCGTAGGTCTCTGGCTCCCCCTCCTCGTAATCCACGAGATCCTCCTCCGCAATGTCGGAGAGCTCATGCGCGGAAGCAGCAGCTCCTGTCTTCTCAGAAGACGCGTCCCCCTTCGGCGACACTCCTTCGGTCTTCTTGGAAGACGCGCCACCTTTCGGCGACGCCCCTCTGGGCTTCTCAGTGTGCAATGGCACACGCTCTTCACGACTGGGCGATAGCCCAGCGTCTTCCCCTTTGACTGCACTTGGTGCAGGTTGCGCGCGCGCAGAATCCTTGACGCCCTTGGCGTCCGTCCTTCGTCATGTCGAAGCCGATGTTCCGGTTGTGAATTTCACAACGCCACGTGTCCTTGGGACCGAACCAACAAGTGCGACCCTTCCGGTAGGTCGAATCGCTGAACCGGTTCAACCTCTCTTAAGTGGGGGTGATGTAACAGGGATTGTTACATAACAGACCCATGGTCTGTAACGAAATCCGGTATCGTGTACCGTCGACCAGTAAACTTAGGACCATTGTCCTATTTAAAGTACCTTGGCACTAAATTAGTGACATCCCCATTGGTGGATAATTGGCTTAAGGCTCCTGGCTTATAGCCAATCAGAGACGAACATCAGAGCGGTTGGCTCCTGCCCCGTCTGCTTAGGTTTACATAAGGTTTTTAGGTCTTAGACACGTACTTAACTTTAATACCGACACTTCGGTTTTCTCCCTCTTAAAGGCATTTCCCTTTAATACTGGGTACTCTGTACATTGTACAGAATTGTTGTTGGTGTACGTTTCCTTGAACGCGCACACCCAGTGCATGCTAGTAACGGCTATCCCGTTACAAGCATTGCTCATATTTCAACGAATGAAATGGAGGAGAAAAAATATTCCTATTCTATTGGCTGAAAATTTGTTCGACACGAAATTGATTGCCCTTACGAAGTGTAAAATCACGGTACCACAGTGTCCAATAAATCTCAGGGGAGGAAACCTCTAATAGATAATTACCTTTACCAAACAATAACAAAAACTTAAAGTTTATTAGTATTCAGAAGCAACTAAAATAACATGGAACATGTATACCTGTATAAACTCATCTCAAATGATCAAGCTCGGTTTCACTGAGTGAAAACTCCTGCTAAGCTGCAGATCAACTGGTAGCACTTGTGTGGGGGACTATCTTTTAGTCAATCCTAGAATCGTATAGTGTGGGGAGACAAGAGCACTCCAGTTAGTCATTCAATAAAGCCATTTGTTTATGTGTGAAGTCGCCAAAGTTGCTCAAATGTTGCCTAAAAGTTGCATGAGCTGAAGTGGCAGGAGCAACCAAACACGAGTCAGGGTCAAGTGTGGCCCAAACACAGTTCTTTGAACTGTGGCCCTAACATAGTTCTTTGAACTACGAATAAACTGTCGCTTAGGACAAAAGGACCCTAAGGCGAGGCGATTTATGGTATAACTTAACAGCCCCAGCTGAAGCGGTGATATGGGGGGAATCGGGTATTCCCAATTTTCCGTCCGGAACGCTGTTCAGTGTCAGGGAAAATGAATACGTTCAGTGAACTCAACATAGCATTCGATTGACATATAAACTCAAGTGGCTGGAACAACACAAGACCAAGGATTAGCATCCCTTGCCGCCAACGATCTTGAGACAACTGGTGGACGGATAGATGGCCATGACATTGATCATGACGGCCCAGACGAGTGCGAAGGCCAAGTACACGATCGTGACCAGTCCGATCCACTTGTTGGAGCCTCCGTGGCGCTTGAGCTCCTGTGTCTCAGTCTTTTGGCGCGGCAGCAGCGGCAGGAAGACCAGACCAAACAGATTCATTCCGTACCGGATCAGCAGCACGTACGTGACATCCCAACGCACTTCGTTCGTGTCGGAGCGGATGTCGGCGTTCGTGACTTTGAACTGGGCGTCCACGTTCTTGGTGATGGTCGTGGCCATGGGGATCGCCAGGTTCTGCACCGAGGACAACAGGCCG
>JAADVF010000954.1:0-10916 GCA_023334555.1 Elongisporangium undulatum | reverse complement strand
TTTCAGAGATCTCGCCGAATGGTTTCCCCAATTTGGCGGTCAGCAGGACACGCAGAGCGTGCTTTACATCAACTGGAGCGTCGCTTACAGTCGGAATCGAGACAGGCGCAGCTCTGAATGCCATGCCGCCAACCGAAGCGGATACGTTCGCGACAGGAGGAGCGAGACTCACACCTGCAAACGAAGCGAAGGCATCAATGCTGGAGTCCAGCCACTTCAGTGCGTCGGCTTCACTCTTGAGCCGTGCATGAGGAGCAAGCAGAAGCATGTGGACGAGCACACTATCCATGCGACCAGCACCGAGACACTTGTCAACCAATAAGTACTTCTTGACAGAGGACATTGTGAATCCGCCGGGCATCTTGCTCGCAATGAGCTTAGCAATGAGTCCGGTGGTGACCTTGCCCAGAGCCTTGTAGCTGGCAAACTTGGACGCCAGGTCCTTGAGCGCGATCTCCCCAGCACTGTCAGGAACGCTGTCTCCAAACTCCTTTTCGAGGTCGCCGAGGATTTCATTCTGAACAGCCGACTTCCCAGCACACAGGGTCTTGACATCAGTCTCCGCGCTGATTTCAGACAGATCTTTGTTGAGGCGGACGGCCAATAGAACGCGGAGCACGTGCAAGGCCGCTACAGGCGCATCTTCTGCAACCAAGGCAGGAACGAGAGCCGCAGCAACTGGACTATGCACCGGAGATGGAGCAACAGCTAGGGCAGCTATAACTGCAGGAGCACCTTTAGCCTCCGCAGTCACCTTTTCAACTGGTTTGGACACCTCCATAATCAAGCTACGGGCGTAGTCAGCGGCGGACGAGTTGCAATTCTCCACTTCGAAGTGAACCATCTCGCGGTCGCGCTGATACCACAAAATATCGCGCTGCTTGGGGGCAAAGCTGCCGGCCTTGAGCGTTCTCAGGGCCATGTTGGTCAACGTTGGAGCGGGGCCAATCTCAACGAATCGTTCGATACCCGTCCCGTTCAGTGAGAACAACAGCTGCTGCGTCTTGATCCACTGAACTGGAGAGGCGAACTGATAGGCAAGAAGCTCAACCACCAAGAGGTGAGCCAGCTGAGCCTTCGTGGTCAGTTCCCACTGCATGGGGTCCAGTACCTCCGCGAGGTAGGGGCTCTGCGTGGCAGCAAACACTTGCTCTACATACGTCTTCTTGAGGGAGAATGGAGTAGCGACCAGGTTGGGCACATAGCGGTTGACCAAAAATGGAAGGCGGTGTTCCAAGACTTGCGGGTCAAACTTTGTACGGAGAAGCGATCGGAACGCTGGCACACCACCCAACAGTTCTCTCGAGTGGAATGGCACATCAATGCCCACAAGTGGAATCGTGGCAAGACCACGCGCTAGTGTAAATATGTGCCCAGTTTGGCTGCACTTCTCCTTCTTGGCTCGAGCCTGAGTGAGAGAGTCTGCAATCACTGCGTTCATGCCACCAGACACCTCCCCCAAGGACTTGAAGGCTGTCAGAGCGAGCGACAGAGCTTCAAGATTGACGTTTTCACCAGCAACCACGTACTGGAAGTCCTGGACGTTAAAATTCACGACTTGGAGAAGCTTGCCGGATGCTTCGGCTATTCCATCCACGATCTGGAACATCAGATGCTCCGTGAAGTGAGGACCCACGCGGCTCGGGTTGGCCGCCACCATTCCGTAGTCCGAGCGACCAGCAGCATCACGCTTGACAGCCTTCTGCATGATCAGGCCACGCAGGAACACGATCTCCACGACATCTTCCACAGCCAGGACACCGGCAAACGAGCTCAGACCTGCGTACTCGCCAAGAGAGTGACCGGCGAACAGCGCGTCTTCAGGAATCAATTGCGCTGCTTCAATCTCTGAGAACGTGGCCTTTTCAAGCAGAACCAGAGCAGGCTGACTGAATTGCGTAGCAAATAGCAGCCCTTCAGGAGCCGAGAATGTGAAACTCTGCGTTTGCGGTTTGATCTCAGGCAGCAGAGGAGCAGTCGTTCCAGTTGCAGGGTCTTCACACGTCAGCTTCATGTAGTTTTCGCGGATCTTTCTTCCTCTCTTGCCTCCAAAATGGACGGTTATGGTAGTCGGGTTCTTGCGAACCACTTCAAGAATCGAGAAGCCGAAGGTCTCGCGAAGATGCGCATCACCTCGGTTCCAAATACCACGAGCAACAGCAGACTCTTGGTAGCGCTCCATGCCCATGCCCACTTCGGCCGAGCCTTGGCCGGTGAACGTAAAGGCCGTCGGGCTTTGCTTCACTTGAGCACTGGCGCTGATCACGCGCTCTCCAGTGGCGTTGACGACATCAATAGCAAAGATCTTCATGCCTGACACCATGCCGGTGTGACGAGCCTGCACGTACAGCTTGTCACCTGGGTAGACCATACCGTCGAAGCTCACACCGTACGTGACGACATTATGATCAACAGCCGAGCCCAGCTGCTCCACGATCAACGAGCGAACCTTGGTGGCTGACCACAAGCCGTGCATGATGGGTTTGCCATGAGGTAGGTTGGCCAAGATGGCAGCATATCGAGAGCGGTGGATGGGATTCAAGTCGCGGGAAGCAATAGCGTAGTCAAGCGCATTCTTTGGGACCTGGAGCTCCCAGGGCTTTTCAAAGACTTTGTATCCACCGTTCGCTATATCGTTTGCTTCAGAGCGCTTTTCCTGGACTTGGTTCAAGAACACAGTGACAGGGCTGTCGTTCACAGTCGAACTTTGACAGTTCACCTTGGCAATTTCCACGCTGGAGCTGGAGCCCACGCGGTAAACAGAACCAGTGACAACCACCGAAGATAGCGTCGTCTGCGTCGCATATTCCTTCTTGGTGAAAAGCTTGAACTTAAGAACGTCGCCCAGTTGGAACGCAGTGGCACCAGGCAGAAGTTGGAACCAAGTCTTGGATTCAAGCACATGGATCACTTCAGTGCGGCTGAGCGTAATCTGCGCAGTCGTCTTCTCCACAGAGAACATAGTCGAGAAGTCCACAAACTTGCCACGGATGAGGAACTCGCTCTGGAGCTCCACAAGAGGCTCCAGGTACTCAATCATCTGGTCATTCACGGACTTTCGTGAAACCAGAGTGACCGCGGACACGACTTTACCGCTTTCAGTAATGCGGAGGCTGGAGACGCTCGACGTACTCACAAGCTCGTCTCCGACTTCGAACACTTGGCTCATGGCTGACCCAGACGCCAGCAGCTTGTACGAGTGCTTCAAGTGGACTAAGTTCAGCAGGTTTCCGCTCACTTCCGTAGCGAACACTGACTGAATCAACGGTTTCCACGCCACAACAGTCGAGAAGTCAACAGGAGCGCCATCAGTGTTGACGTTCAGACCCAACGCAGCCTTGTACTTGGTGAGGTCGTCTTCAGCGATGACAAACTTGTCCTTGAAAGTTGAACGAATGCTGTCCGAGCAAGCCTTTGTGCACGATTCCTGTTCGTCGCCTCGCTTGGCGACCCAGAACCGAGCATAGAATTCTTTCACGCTTTCAATCAGACCGCTATCTTCGTGGATCGGCAGCGTCAGCTCTGGGTGATAGCCAAACTTCAGCTCCAGGGCCACGGCGCCTGCCTCCAGCTCGACGGTCTCGGGCCGCACTTCATTGAGCACCACAGCAATCGATTCATTCGACCTGGTGATCTCGACCGCAGCACCAGGCAGGCCAAGTGAAGAATCGAATATCTTTAGACCATCAGCTCCGAAAATAAACGTCTGGCTGTTCTGTGGCTTCACAAGCGCGCGAATCGGATTCGCTATCCACATCTTGCCTTGCACGATCTCACTGGACGAGAGAAGCGCTGTCATCCACGGCTTGTCGCTCACCAGTGGCAGAAGCTGCTGGATCCAGCGGTCAATTGTGGGCAACAAAGACGCATCGCTCGGAATCACAATCCTGAAATCCGTTTCCGACTGCTCAACAGCGAACCCGGCGATCTCAGTTGGCTGTCTTCTTGACGAGATGGAGCTGCTTTCTGTCATAGCAACAGCATTTTCGCGCACAATTTGAGCGAATCCCTTGGCGATCTCGCCCATGATCTCACTGACAGGCTCATCGCAGATCGTGCTGTTGCGCACAGCGACCGGTCCCTGCAGAATACAGACACGCTGAGCATCACGCTCAGGCACAGCGTCCAGGTCTTCGGAATACCACAATGAATCCTTCTTGAACCAAGTGCGCAGCTCAGCGTCGATGACCGGGATGAAGTTCACGGGCTTGCCTCCGGTGCGACACAGATCCAGAAAGTAGTCCGCATCCACAACAGACACCAGCGTCGTCTTGCACTGCGAGTACTTGTCCGCGAACGCGTTCAGGCAGTTCACCGGTTTGGAATGAAGTTCTGATCGATCAAACACGGATTGATCAGTGCTACGACGGAATTGTTGCTCGCATCGCTTCATAAAGTCGGCCACGCGTGTGAAAAAGGATTCGTGGATCCACCGCTGCGGCCGATCGTTGCAGTTGATGTACATGAGCTCAATCATGCGCGCCAGGGTCTCGTAGTACGTCATTTCTTCCAAATCGGCCACCTTTCCCTGGTCGTTCCGGCCAAAGTACGGCTTCTGGAAGTCGGCGTTCAAGCGGCCGATGATCTCGTCCTTGTCCAGGCGGACGGCGAGCTCCAACTGGTCCCGTGGCTTCGAAAAGTACTTATCGTCAAAGTCCCTCCAGAGCAGACTGCCACGATTGGCGACCTGATGAATTGGCTCTCCGAGCTCGGAAGTCACGGTCAGAATACCGCCAGCCACCCCTTTATAACTGCATTCCCATTCAAGTTGTGATGCGATGCCAGGCGTGTCGATAAGCAGCTGCTTCACCTCTGGCGCAGTCGCAGCTTCCTTGGCCACCATGACACGCGAGCCCAGCAGGATTCCATCCACGGGCATCTTCGCGAGACCGCCGCGCGCGACGCTCCATTCACCAGTCAGGTACTGGTGCGAGTCTTGCCAGTTGCCGAATCCAGATCCAACAACGAGAAGCACATTCTTGACACGTCGGATAGCGCCATAGGTCGACTCAAGCGGGTAGCGGAAGTCTTCAAAGCTGTGGTGGCCACCAGCACGGCCGCCAGTCCACTGCAGCATGACGTTCATCGTTGGTGCAGCGCTCGCGATCTCGAGGACTGAGTAAACGGCGTCCACCGAACCAGGCTTGAAGCAGACCAGGTTGATGCCAGCTTGCTGCAGGTCCGTGATGATCTCAGCAGCTCGATCCTGCGTCGGGATACCAGCACCGATCGTGATGCACTCAATCGGAACTCCGGTTTTGCGCATATGGAGGACCATGGGAAACTGAAACCCCCATTGCTTTGCGTTCAGATACATCAAATTGATCGCGATTCCGACGCCCGGCTTGATCTTGGAGACCAGTTCGTTCACAGCGGCCTCGAAGATATCTGGTCGAGACAACCCACCTCCAGCGAGCTCGCCGTGAAACCCAGCGTTCTGGATAGCAGCAACCAGATCGACACCTTGCAAACTGGTCGTCGGCGTCATCCCAGCGACCATGATTGGCTGCTTCTTGAGCAGTTGCGTGAACTTGTTGACAATCTTGCCCTGCGTGCACACGCTGGGCGCATACTCAGACGCCCAAGACTTCCGCTTGATCAAAGGCGTGTTGATAAAATGCGCTCGGCCAACAATAGGCGCAGAACGAATAGAGGTTACTTCCAGGCCTTCGTACTTGGTATTCGCCACTACAACCGCAACACCGATGGCCTCGGCCATCTCACGGCTCAAGTTGGCAGCGCCGAAATCAGGGCCGAACTCCAGGATATGAGTCGCATCTCGGTGCTCAGAAGCGATCTTCTTCCATGACGCAGTCCAGTCGGCCAGCTGCGTGAGCTGCATGTCCACCAGAGCCGATACGATGTCGTTGCCGTCTAGAGCTTGCAGGTTTTCAGCTTCCGAGGTCGTGGAGTAGACAGGCACAAGCAGATTCGATCCCTTGAGCTCAAGATCGATCCGCTGGACGTCGGCCATGATCTTGGTCTTGGCGGATCCCAGCAGCACCGAGTGGAACGGGCACGAGACGCGAACAAATGCTAGCGAGCCCACCGGCTTCCGGTCCGAATGGGGCACGCGGGTTTGGTTGGCGTTGTCCGGCGCTAGCACGGTTTCAAGCACCTGCTTCAACCCCGTCAAGGTCGAGGGCAACCCTGTGACGCAGAACATGTCGGAGCCGTTGACCAGTGAGAGACGCAAGTCGTCCGTGTTGGTTTGGCTCGAGACGTCCTGGATAACCTCTAGCAGTTGGTGCCGGAGCAGACCCTTCACAGACAACATGGGGGTGGCACCATTGAGCTTGCTGGGGTCCTGCGCAGACGCGATCTCCAGAAACGCCTCTTGAGCTCGCAGGCCGTGCCAGAACAGGTAGCGGACGAATCGCACGGTCAGCGCCGTGTATTCCTCCGTAGAACCAGCGGCAGCAAAGACCACGGCACCCGCGACGCCCTGGCTGTGCCCGATTGCACAGCTGGTGCGCTTGATCATCTGGTCATGACTGACACCTGCCGCATCCAGGAAGGTCAAGTAGTTGGCTGCTTGGGTCAGCGCGATCAGCGGGTAGCTGAACACCGCACGCTGCTGCCAATCGCTGCCTTCAGGCAAAAGGTGAGTCATGCCTTGTTGGCCATCATCAGCCGCGAGCCACTGCTTCAAGTCAATGACGGTCTCGAAGACCGTGGATGCCAGAGAATTCGATGAGCTTGATTCCTCAAAGAGCGCGTCTGCTGCCTGGTCAAGCAGCTCGCGCGCAGCAGCTGGGCCATTGCTGTAGAGTTGCTTGAGCTCGGACCAGTAGTTGAGTCCCTGGCCGCCAAATTCCGGGATCCACTTGATCGCACAGCCTGCGACTTGCAGGGTGATGGCCAGCGGCGTGAGCACAGCTACTGGCGTTTCTTGAACGGGAACAGAGACGGCAGGAAGAATGTTGATCATGCTTGGATCGAGGCCTCAGGCGTAGCGTTTTAGCTGCGTGTGATCAGCTACTGGAGAGAGCTAAAGCAGATTCGCAAATGACGTAGAGGAAAAACTCCGCCAGAGTGCGCACTTTCAGCTCTCAAGCGAGTCCCCATTAAGCGCCGGCTTCAAGGAAGACAGGAGATCAGCACTCCGATCGTATGATAGCCTCGCGCCCAGTTGACTGTGTTGAGTTCAGATGATGCGCCAGCGCTATCGTTGGCATCCAGAATGACGCAGAGCAAAGCTCCACACGAGGCACTCGAGCATCTTGCAAGAGACCATCACTCGTGGACCATTCCTGTGTGACAATCGCGCGTCATCAAGATCCTGGTGAGATGACGCGCCAGTGCTGTCCTGGTTTCCAGAATGACGTCAGGTCGCCTAGCTATGCAAAGATCTGCAGTACAGTATACACATATGATGTATAGTGAGTGCACAATATAAATGATTACGCTTGGCAATGGAAGCCAACAAATGAGACCAAGAGCCTTACTGTATTGATGCCCTAGGCTATCGCTGGCAATTTAAAAGCATCTAACTTTATCAAGCCGAGTAGAGCGGGAAGTCCGTGTACCCGCTAGCTCCCTTGGACGCGTCCCAGTAGGTCTCGTAGCCGGCCGGAGCGTTCAGAGGCCAGTCGTTCTCGAAACGCTCAGCTAGATCGGGAGTGCTGATGTACGAACGACCGAACGAGATCAAATCGGCGGCGCCACTGCGGATCGCGCCCTCGGCGATATCGCGCGTGTAGCTGTTGCCGCCCAGCACGGTTCCTTTGAACGTCTTCTTGGCGTCGAGCAGGTTCACGAGCGCGCATTTGTCGTGGCAACCAAAGCCTTCGCCGTCCAGCATAGCCAGGTACGCCAGCTTGTACGAGCTCAGACGTTCCATGACGTACATGAACATGTCGTGATTGTCGGCACTGCCCATGCTTGCAAAGTCTCCGTTGGGCGAGAGACGTACACCGACGCGATCAATGGGCCACACAGTCTTGATGGCGTCCAGGATCTCGATGAGAAAGCGAGTTCGGTTCTCGAAAGAGCCGCCGTACTTGTCCACGCGCTGGTTGGTGGCCGACTGCAAGAACTGGTCAACCAAGTAGCCATTGGCCGCGTGGATCTCGACCCCGTCAAAGCCAGCCTTCTTGGCAAGCACGGCACTCTTGCGGAAATCCTCCACAATGAGCGGGATCTCGTCGGTCTCTAGTGCACGCGGAGTCTCGTAGTCGGCGTACTCGCCTAAGACCGTCTTGGTCTGTCCCGTCGGGATCGCAATGGCCGAGGCCGACACGATATCGTTCTTGGAGTTGTAGCTGGAGTGGCCAGCGCGGCCCATGTGCCAGAGCTGCAGGAAGATCTTGCAGCCCTTGGCGTGTACGCGGTCCACGACCTTCTTCCAGCCAGCAGCTTGCTCGTCGGTATAGAGCGCCGGGGAGCCGTACCAACCTTGGCCTTGTTCAGAGATGGCTGCGGATTCCGAGATAATGAGACCAGCGCCAGCGCGCTGCTCGTAGTAGATCTCGTTGAGTTCCGTGGGCGCACGCGTCACTGGGTTAGAGCGCGAACGCGTGAGCGGGGCAAGGACAATGCGGTTCTTGAGCTCGAGGTCGTGGGCGAGCGTGAGAGGCGTGAAGAGCTTGTATCCGGCGGTGGCCATGATGTTGAACTTGGGTTTGTTGTGGTTGTTGCTGGTGAATTGCGAAGTGAGGTTCTGCCTTTTGGAGTTTATTGCGAAAATGTTAGTAGCTTGAGTGCGAATGGTAACACATATATTTAGTAGTACATTACTACTATTAATACTACCGCTACTCGATACGACATCATGATTAGATCATCATAAGACCGGCCACGGAATATCTGCTGTCACAAAGCTCGTTCTCCTTCGACGGCACACTCCGCCGTATTGTTGTCTTTGATTATTGATCAGTAGGTACTATTAGTAGCTGGGAACACCTCACGCTGGAATGTCTTAAGACAAACACTAGTACTATCTGATGGTTGATCAAAGATTACGCATATACCCACTCATCATTTTCATCGCTGTCCGAAAATCACCATTAACTTTACCACCCAAGCGCTATTGTAATATAAGGAGCATGCCAATCACTGCTATTTGCCAGTGTGATTGTAGAGCGTGAACGCGTGAGGAGGCCAAGGACACTGCGGTTCTTGATCGAGATCGAGGACGATCTTGAGGGGCGCGAAGTGCTTGTACAGTCGTTGGTGAATTGATGTTGGTGGGCTTACCATTCATGCGACATTGTGCGGTGGATGAAGTGCAACATTTGGTTGTGGAGACTTTTTCAACCAATCATAGACGATCTTCGACCCAAACGATGACCTATGATAAGCTACCGGTAAAAAGATGATGTCGACCAGGTAAATGATTATATTGATCCATCGTCCAGGACAAGTGCGTTTTGCTTTGTACCAGCGAATTGCATCGTCAGGCTTTCCCGCGTGGCAAAAGATCCATGTGCGCAAGCAGGGTTCTTGTTTTCGATTCAAGTCCGTAATGCGATGGCAGCGCAGGATCTTCGTCATATTGACTGCCCGCACAGTTGCTGGTGATCACTTTTAGTAGTGTACCATATAGCAATTATGCTTTCAAAATGAAGGATGATTCTCCTTCCTTCGCTTCTGTACGACCGCCAGCGCTGGCTGGTCGTGATCTAAACCATTTCATCCAATGTAATTTTCAATATCCAACACAAAAGAGTTGCAACCATTCCGAATCCCCTGGATGTTTCCTGAATAAGACACGAAAAAACCAATTAAACCCATTATCCAAACCCAAACATGTCCGTTGAGTTACCAAAGCCCAGTTTGTTTTTGGGTGTTTACAACTCTGTTTTCAGTCGCAATCAGAGACTTTGGCCTTTCTTTTCCCCAATTCACCAACATTCCCGATTTGCTATCGACCAACCCCAGCCGGCTGCAATCATCATGCGCACTGAAGCTGCTTCGTCAGAAGCGCTCAGTATTCAACTTTCGCAGCGCAAGTCATCTCCAAAATGAAGACACACGACGCTGGAATCAAGCAGATCGGGCTGGCGTCCGCCCAGGCGATGCTGACGCACGGACCCAACGCCATGCACGAGTTCGTGGCCGACAAGCTCGAGACTTCACTCGGTCGTGCTCTACCGCAGATGGAAATCCGAGTGAACGACCTGTCACTCTCAGCCGATATCGTGGTGGCCGAGCAGAGCACTGACAGCTCCAAAAATGAGCTGCCGACCTTGCCCAACGCCATCAAGAAGGCATTCATCCCAAGCAACACGCGCACGGCACGCAAGACGATCCTCAAGAACGTGTCGCTGGTGTTCAAGCCCGCCACCATCACGCTGGTGCTGGGCCAGCCAGGCTCGGGCAAGTCTTCGCTCATGAAGCTTCTCAGCGGCCGGTTTCCCATGGCCAAGAACATTCAGTTAGAAGGTGAAGTCACGTACAATGGCCAGAGCCTGAAGTCGATTCGCAAGAGCCTGCCGCAGTTTGCTGCCTATGTCAACCAGCGTGACAAGCATTACCCAATGCTCACGGTGAAAGAGACGCTCGCGTTTGCACACGAGTTCAGCGGAGGCGAGATGGCAACGCGAGCAACTGAGTTGCTGTCCCATGGTACGCCGGAGGAAAACGCGGCAGCGCTGCAAGTCACCCAGGCCCTCTTCGAGCACTATCCGGACGTCGTAACTGAGCAACTCGGACTCAAGAACTGCGAGAACACGATTGTTGGTGACGCCATGATTCGTGGAGTGTCTGGAGGTGAGCGCAAGCGTGTGACGACAGGTGAGATGGAGTTCGGTATGAAGTACGCAACATTCATGGACGAGATCAGCACTGGTCTGGACAGCGCAGCGACCTACGACATCATCAACACGCAGCGCAGTATCGCCAAACGGTTTCGCAAGACGGTCGTGATCGCTCTGTTGCAGCCGTCGCCTGAAGTGCTGTCGCTGTTTGACAAC
>JAADVF010000953.1:0-10916 GCA_023334555.1 Elongisporangium undulatum | reverse complement strand
GCTCCAGGCTCTGGGCGACAACACGTACAAGCCGTACCTGATCCGTGGCAAGGACACCTCCACGGGCCAGAACGCTGCCATGATCACGCGTATCGACCCTTCAGTGGACCTCCAGCGTACGGAGACTGCTGCCAGCATCCCAGTCAGTGACTCGACCTGCCCCTCGGCCTCGGGCTATTCGTCCTCCAAGGGCGTGGCCAAGCACTTTTACACCACCTTCAACGTGGCCGGTCTGAGCAAGCCGCTGACCGTCATCGGTGCCCACCTGCTGGCCAACCCGACCGATGCCGAGCGCTGCTACGAACGTGAGGCCCAGGCCACTGTCCTTGCCGGCCTGGCGGACTCTGCGGTCGCCAACGGCAACCACGTGATCATCTCTGGTGACATGAACGATTGGTCTGCTAGTGTGCCGGACCACAACAACGACCAGCCCATCAGTAACGCCATCGGCATCCTCACGGGCACCAACATGGTCCAGGTCGCTGCGCTGGCGCCGCAGAACACGCGCTACACCGAGTGGTACGACGAGAACAACGACTGCGTGTACTCGGCCTCGGAGGCCAGCAGTCTGGACCACATCTTCACGTCCTCGGATCTGTACCAGAACGTCCAGAGCGTGGTGTTCAACAACTACATCGACACACCCTCGTGCACGGGCCTGGACAGCGACCACTGGCCCGTGACCATGACCATCGCCACGACCTCCAGCTAGATGCTGTTGGGTCGCTCCGCCTCTTCCTCCCCAGTCCCTCTCAATGTCTCTATCAGTGCTGTTCTTACACATCGGGGTTAACACACAAAAGCGGAATACAATCATTCACTGCAACTTGGTCTTATTTGAAGCCCTCTCCGTTTAGTGGACCCGTACTCTGTATTGAAACTGGTATCATTTCGACGCACCCAATAACCAGCTTCCTTCCTCTTGAGAAGCAGGCAGATAACAGCAAGCACTCTTCACCACCGCAGCAGGTCCGTGAGTAGCTGCTGCGTGACGATCGAGCCATTGTGCTCTTGCGTATATCGCAGCAGCACGGCCAGCGCCTCCTCTCGAGACGCCTGCGCAGCCGACATCACAGACAGCAGCAGCAACTGGATGGCTTCTTCCAGGTGCTTGGACCACAGCAGCGACGAGATCACTGCGCGGCAGTTCTAACCCAAAAAAGACACAACACAGTCAGCTATATAGACCAGCCAAGCCAACAGACCCCGGCTGTCAAACCAGACGTACGTCTTGCTCGATGCAGCGCGCATTTAGCAGCCGCTCCAGCAGCTTGGGCGCTGTGGACGGAGACAGATCATGCAGCTCGGTCGTCAGGTCACGCACCATCTAATAGGGACAGAGGGTCGTCAGTTCATGATAGCAGCCTTCCCAAATGCTTCTGGATCAATTAAGACCTACGTCATCGCGACTGGCGCGCGTGGGGAACCGGAACCTGGCGCCGCATTCGACCAACGCCACGAGGTCTTCAATGTACGTGCGTCGCTTGAGCCCAAACACCAGCGGACACTGCATCTCGCTGTTGAACGCGTTGATGTCCGCGCCGAATTGAACGAGTACCTGGATCTCACGACGGCAATGGTATTGCACGGCGAAGTGGAACGCGGTGTACCCGGTCACGGGCGACCGCAGGTCGTGGCGCGCGCCATGCAGCAGCAGCATCTGCAGCAGCGGCGCCCGCGAGGCACTGCAGGCTATGTGCACGGCGGTCTTGCCGTCGGCGTTGAACTCATTCAGCGGCGGATCGCGCGTGAGCAGGAAGGCCAGGCAATCCGGCGCGTCGTACTCCACAGCTAACAGCAGCAGCTCCGAGCCAAACTAGGGAGAGATGGAGTATGAGCGGTGCTGCAGCAACAGTGAAGCCAACGCTGTAGATAGATACCTTGTGCTTCTCGTCCTCACTGGACGTCCGGTCCTGCACCAGGTCGAACAGAATCGCGACGGTGGCCACAAAGTCGTGACACACGGCGGCCCGCAGCGAGGCTTTCTATGGACACAGTGGCCGTCAGCTCATCAGCTCATCAGCACATCAAGATATATCAGCAGCAGCTGGCTCACTCTCCCACAGGCACGTACTCCAGCCAGGTCCACGAGCGTGAGGTCGTGCGCCAGCAGCAGCGCTACGATGTCGCTGTAGCCGCGCTCGCCCGCGATGTCCAGCACATTGCGGCCCTTGGGGTCTGTATAGTGCGGGTCGCCGCCGAAGCGCAGCAGGATCTCCGTGTGCTTGATCAGTCCGTCCTCCACAGCCAACTGGAGCGTCGTCTCGCCTGCCTATTAACAATGGTCCCCAAAGGTGAGCCACAGTGGTATACGTATAAGCGGACGGGCGCACGTACATCGGTAACGCTGTTGACATTGGCACCGCGGCTCAACAGCATTTCCATGGTCGTCGTGTCGATCTCGTGATACGTGGACCGGTCGCGCACGAGCTTCCGCTTGAACACAGCCAACTGTAGCGATCACAAGAGCCTCTATGAGCCAACCACGACCAGACGGTCGCGAAAACGACCAGACACGCACCGCCACGGGCGAGCTCACATCGATGCAGCGCGAGCGCAACAACGGCATGGGCCGCATTCGCTCCATGCTCACGCGCACCAGGTCGATCTGCAGAGGCGTCATCCCAGCCTCATCGCGCTGCTCCAGGTTGGCGCCTTTGTCCAGCAGGAACGCGGCCAAGTCCCATCGGTTGCCCCACACGCACAAATGCAGTGCAGCCGAGGCCTTGAGCGTATGCTTCAATAGTGAACCATGTATAGTTAGATCTTGATAAATCAGGTTCGGGCCGCATGGGGGTCAGTGGGACCGCATATTAAAATATACGGCCCGCGCTGGCCTCAATGTGTACGCAATACGGTACCTGGTGGCGGTCGCACAGGTTCAGCAGCTCTGGATGCTCCGCCAGCATCCGCTGCAGCCCGTCGCGGTCGCCGCCGTTCGCCGCGGCGAACCACGCGCGCTTGAGGTCCGCGTCCATTCGGCTGGCGGAGGGGCTGAGGCGCGTCCGGACGCAAATCCCACAGTGGCGGTGGCCCCGGCCTTCGGACCCATGGCCATGGACCCTGGAACAATTAGGCGTGCGAGGGTGAGTGTGGGCGCATAGACAGAACGATGGTCGGCAATCCTACCTTATTCTCAGCAATTTCTTTTCGGTATCGATACTGTAGACTAGAATTTTTCACGATATTGATCAGGCTCGAGCTCATGGTATACTTAACTTAAGTTAAAAAATGAAATATCTGCATACGTATACATGCTGAAAAACATAAATGCGCAACAAAGAAACGACGCGCTCGACTCTAAATTGGTATACACAGCGTAAAATACACCACTGTATACTTCTGGAAACAGTCTATCCGCGACGGAAAGGTTGTGCATTCCTCTCGGTGAGGAAGCGACACTCTGGATACCACTGTCACGCCTCTTTAAAGCTGCTTTCTTCCTTGTATTTGGCTGCTCACGGTTGAGTTTCGAATCGGGTTTACTTTCAAGCGCCAATGATCGTGTCTTTTTCTTCTCGTTCGTAAGGGAAAACTACTGAAATTTAACGCGGCCCGAAATACAGTTGACTGAAATATTCTCTCAAACTTTATACGAGTGCAGTGCTCTGATTGGTGCACGACCCGAGACTCGAATAAACCAGATTTGCAGGTCACCTGGCAGCATAAAAGTCGCACGCCTTCCTCTCATATCCGGAATCTTATTTCTTGAGATAATTTGTTGAATGTAGCCACAAGGGTTCGCTCCACGAGGCAATGAGTTCCGCTTCCAAGGGGCATGGCCTGAGTCTGCATTGAATGCGCGAAGCGACGTCTTCCGGGCTGCATAGACGCTTCGGCCTCCGCGCATGTCTTTCCCTCATCAATGCTGATTGCAAAGCGCGCTCCATGACGTCATTGCTTAGCATCCCCATCTGGCGACAGGCTCCGCTTGCTTCAGGTACCGCACGGGTCACCAGTGGAAGAGCGGTCGTTATTCAACGCGAGCATGGCGGGCGCATGGATACGGGAAGATCTTTGTTCCGTGGGGCCAGCACTTGGCTACAGAGCCCACCGAGTGACTGGCTGCAACGTCTTCAAAACGTTTGTCATCGGCCAGGATGAGCCCGCAACAAAGAAACGGTCCGGAGCCAAAGCCATTGAAGCACCGCCGAGGATCTGGTTTTGAACATTCCGCACAGCTCTTTCTGCCTGACCAAGAGCGCCTGACCAGACCAGCTCTCAGCCCCCTGTCGCGGTCTCAACGGACGCGATGTAGGCCACAGCGGCCTCCAGCATGGTCGCGTAGTAGCCCGTCTCGCCCAGCGTGGCGTGCGCGGCCATGGTCTCCGAGATCACCTGCTGCGTGAGCACCACGTGCCGCAGGTGGCAGCGCGAGAGCACGAAGATGAAGATCGGCAGGAAATCGTCGGCCGCCATGGGCGAGACGCCGCCACCAGTGCCTTCAGTCGAGTGCTCGCGCGCGTGGGTCTCGAAGATGCATTGCGCCACGGCCACCAGCACGCCGGCCTTCTCGGACGGCAGCGAGAAGTTGTCCATGCGGGACAGCAGGTGCACGGCGCGACTCCAGTCCGAGGGCGAGGCGTGCGACGCTGGGATCTCCAGGTATTGCTGCGGCTGCGAGCCCAGGAACGCTCGGTTGCGCTCGAAATTCGCGACTTCCTGCGGTGCCAGGTTGCGTTCCAGCAGCGCGTAGATGATGTCCTGCAGGGCGATGAACGTCTGCCGCTCCAGCTTGAACTGCACGGCCTTGCGCAGGACCGCCCATTGGTCGTCGTCCTCGTTGAAGCTCCAGCTCGTGGACATGCGCTCAAGCGGCGGCGGCGAAGAGGCCTTGGGGCTCGTGATTGGCGGAGTAGGAGGCGCGTTCTCGCTGCGTTGCAAGCGGTGCAGATGCGTCAGCACCTTGTCCAGCGCCTGCTCCAGGAAGAACCGGTAGTTCTTGAGCGCCAGCAGACTGCGCGCGTCCTGCAGCAAGTGGCCCGGAGACACCATGGGCGACATCAGCAGCGAGGATCGCGACGTGGATGATGTGCGCGACGGCTGCCGCTCTCTTTGTAGCGTCTCGCGCACCTGATCGTTGCCAGAGACACAGCCCGGCACTCCGCCGCCGCCCACGCAGGCCGCTGCAGACGACCCCTGCGGTGCGTACTTGCGCGTGAACTTGTCGATGAATGAGTTCACGAAGCTTTTCATGCGCGACGAATTCAGGAACGCGTCGCTGGCCACCAGCATCCGCTTGAGCTGTGCGTTCATGGTCGTGCCGCGGAGAGCGGTGCCGTTGCCATTCGTGTCGTCTTCGCTGGCTTCATCACCGCCTGCTGCGGCAAACACGTGCAGCGGCGTTAGCCCAGTGGACCTCGCGTTGGTGGTGAAGATCATGCTCTCGACGCTCAGCGAGCGACGTTGGGCCACGCTCTCGCGGAACTCGAGTCTCCGCTGCAGCTCCAGCTTGTCAACGCCTCGGCGCGGGTCTGCCTGGTACGAGTCGCGGCAGAGCAGTGCGTCCTCGATGCAGTACATCCAGTTCTCGCGCTCACTGAGCTGGTTGGTCTGCAACAGGAGCGTGTAGCCTGCGCCGACGTGGATCGCAAAGCAGTGGTCTCGCCCGCCCGTGAGATGGATATCCACGCAGTGCACGCGCGTAGCTGGATGGAAAAGCAGCACCTCGCCCTTGAGTCGCGAGCGTTGCGCGTCCGAGTAGTAGCGCAGGATGGATTTCTCCAGCACGAAGAACCGCAGCTTCCAGTTCTTGCGCCGATGGCCGAGCTTGCGCATCCAGCCGCTGATGCAGTCCAGGAACGAGTCGTCGAACGCGCTGACCATGTCGGTGCTCGAGGCGGTGGCGTGCAGCGTTGCAGCCACGTGCCGGTCGCACAACCGTCGCACGCGGATCCACTTGCGCCGGCGCACGTACGTGTGCTTGGGGCGCCACATGACGGAGGCCATCAATGGATCACAGGCAGTCATGGGCATGGCCGAGGCCACTGGAATGCTGGCGCCCAGGGGCGTGGGCTGGAAGTTGTGGAAGCTGGAGCCGTACTGCCAGCCGTCTGGGTCCTGCACGTTTGTCATGTCCAAGTGCCAAGGGCTGCTCCACTGCCACGCCCAGTCTTGATTGCTCTCGTCTGTTTCATCGTCCGTGGAGCCGTAGGAGCTGCGATACGAGGGCTGTAGCTCCGGCAGCGGGATGTCCGGAAACACGGGCGAGTGGATCCACTCCACATCGCCGTTCTCGTCGCCGACAGCCATGGACTTGTCGCCACTGGACCGACGGCGGCTGCGTCGTCGCTGCGGCTGGTCCAAGCCCGTTGGCTCGTTCCCGTGCGCACTCATCACGCGCTGCGGCCGTCGCAAGGCGCGCATGAACTTGTCAGGGTCCAGCGGCAGCAGATGGCCCTTGGCTCCCCAGCCCAGCACCATCTGATACCGCTGGTTCTCCAGCACTTGCTCCACGACCACGATCTCCTCCGGACGCTGCTTCTCCTGGGCCACCGGAGCTTCCGTTCGCTCTCTCATTGCTGTTGTTGAGGACACGGGCGACGGTCTGGCCGTGCGCGAGCCATTGCTACTGCGATCGCTGGGCGACACGACACTCGGTGGCGGCTTCTTGACCCTGACGGGCAGGCAGATCCCACCCTCGGGCGCTGGGGGCGACGTCAGCGGCGCGGGCTCCAGCAGGTACTCCTCGATGTCGTGGATGGTCTGGATGCTGGCGGAAGAGATCGGCCGGATGACCGGACGCACGCGGTCCGAGCTGCCGCCACCGCTGCCGCCGGAGCCGCTTGTGGCCAGCGACAGCCAGTAGCTCGAGTCGCGCACGCTCCTGGACGAGTCCCCGCGCGAGAGCGGACGCCGCAGCGGCCACGTGTCGGCCATGCTCTCTCTCTTGCGCTAGGCTTCTCTTCCCGTTGGCGCGGTTTAAAGATAGCACTGCAGTATCATTAGCCTGGTACCTGAGACCGAGCGGCTGACGCGCATCATCATTAGGATCGGGAAGATCCCTTCGCGCAACATCGTCCGTCCAGTCAGGGCCAGTTGGGGGTGGCGTTCGTGCAACATTTTACCGTTTGCCGTCATGGGTTCAAAAGGTTTATTGTGTTGTCTATTGGGGGGAAAAGATGTCTGTCTCACATGCGGTCGACTGGCTGGATGCCCACGAGATGCAGGCCGCGACGTAGCACGGCGTCCGTGGCCGCACAGAGGACGATGCGGCTGTCCTGCTTGGGGTCCTGCACCACGCGGCAGTGCTCGTAGAACGCGTGGAAGTGGCTCACGACGCGGAATAGATAGTCGCAGAGGTAGTGCGGGTACAGCTGGGCCAGCGCACTGGCGACCTCGTCGTCGAACTGGCACAACAGCAGCGCTAGAGCGCGTTCAGACGGATGCCAGTCGCTGGAGGACGCCAGCAGACACGGCAACGCGTCGGGTCCACGCAGGAAGTCGGCCCACTGCTGCTCGCCATGGGGCGTCGTGCCCGGTGCGGCCAGCACGTTGCGCAGGATGCCCTGCAGCCGCGCGGACGCGTACAGCAGATACACGCCTGTGTTGCCCTTGAGATGCAGCACGTTGTCGAACAGGAACTTGTAGCTGCGCTCGCGCTGCTGCGAGAGCTCAAAGTAGCGCACGGCCGCGTCGCCGATGCTCTGGTCCTGCGACGGATCGTTGCCGCTGCCGGCCAGCGACCGGCTTCGGCATTCCGCGGTCGTGGCATCCAGCAGATCGGCCAGATAATCGAACGCGCCGTGGCGAGAGCTCAGCTTGGTGCCGTTCTTGCCCAGGACGAGCCCGAACGCGGCGTGCTTGAGCACTACAGGCTCGCGGCCTTCCGGGGTGGTCCAGCCGGCCAGCTTGGCGGCCGCGAAGAGCTGCTGGAAGTGCAGCTGCTGGCTCTGGTCCGTGACGTAGATGACCTCGTCATACGGCGTGGCGTCCACGCCGGGGAAGCCGTGGATACGTGAATGCAGACACGCCAGGTCCACGGTCGCGTACAGATAGCCGCCGTCCTGCTTCTGGATCAGCATGGGCGGCTTGTCCGGGCCGTCCACGAAGATGCCCAGCGCTCCACGCGACTCCACGGCCAAGCCGGAAGCCTTGAGCGCCTCCACAGTCGCGGGCACCAGCGGCAGGTACGTGGACTCGCCACGCTCCTGCACGTTCACGTTCAGCCGACCGAAGATCTGCGCGTAGGCCTCACGGCTGACCTGGCAGGCACGCTCCCAGACTTGACGGACGCGCGGGTCCAGCACTACGTGCTTGCCGTTGGCCAAGGCGGCCGAGCTGTCGGCGTCAGCGCCCAGCCGCTGGAGCTGCAGCACCACGTCGTCCACCTTGGCCTTGAACGCCGCGTCCGTCGGGATCTTGCTCTTGCCGGACTCGTAGTACTTGCCCAGCTCCGCGTCAGTGAGCGTGTCCAGCGGCACGTTCTGCTCCATGAGTTCCACGATGAGCGTCGCGAGCGCCGAGCCCACGTCGCCCGTGTGGCTCACGCGCGCGACCTGGTGGCCGCGGTACTCCAGCAGGTTGCACAGCGTGTCGCCGATGACGCTGGACCGCAGATGGCCCACATGCAGCTTCTTGCCGAGATTGGGCGCCGCGAAGTCCACGAGAATGCGCTTGGATTGGCCCTTGACCACGGGGCTGGGCGTCACGCCCTCCGTGGCCATCATCACGGCGTGCTGCGCGATCCAGGCGTCGTCCAACACCACGTTTACGAAGCCCTTAGCGGACACGAACGCGTCCTTAACGACTGCAGGACGGCCGTCGTCGCCACTTGAGGCCTCGATCTGGGCCACCACGTCCTGCGCCAATTGCACGGGCGGCTCGCGGCTGCGGCTGGCCAGCTGCAGACACAGACTGGTCTGGTAGTCCGCATTGCTCTGCGCCGAGCGACGCACACCCAGGCCACTGGGCACAGCGTCCGCGCCCAGTTCCATGTGCGGCCGCGCGCGGCGTAGCGCCCCTGAGAGCACGCGCTCCACGGCCCCAGAGCACGACCGCAGAGCTGTCATCTTATTGTGCGGCCACCGGTGGATGGTGCATCAAAAGTGGTCCGCAATGTTGCACGAAGGTTCCATGAGGTTTTATCCCTATAAGATGTACTGTACATTGGTGACCCGTCTAAGTAAAACCTCGAGGTCAACAACTTCTCAGTCGGATCAGCGGATCAAATCACCAATGGAGGAGGAAACCAAGTGCCCCGTGTGCCTCGAGGTCTTCCCGGAGGACGAGCCCGTGGCCTTCGCGCTGCACGTGGCCGACTGCACGGCGTCCACGACCCCGCTGGATGCGGTCGCGGCCACCGAGCTCGTGTCCATCACGGCGCGCAGCTGCCCGATGTGTCACACCGTCTACGGCGAGCGCATGCGGCCGCACGAGATGGAGTTCCACGAGATCGAGTGCGCGCGCATGAACCCCAAGCCCAGCGACAGCAGCGGCAACGGCAAGGACGCCAGCGGCGCTGCCAAGACCGGCAAGCGCTCGCGCGAGAGCGAGGACGGACTGGACACCGCGACGGCCAACGGCGCACTGCATCGACCTGTTACGCTCTTCCCGTCGTTCTGCGCGCTGTGCAGCGGCGGCGGTCGGTCGCTGCTGCAGTGCGCCGGCACCTGCGCGCGCGCATTCCATTCGGCCTGCGTGGAGCAGCTGCACGTGTCCCAGAGCGCCACAGCGGCGCACGCGTCGGCGTCCTATACGTCGTCCAGCTCGGTGCGCGACAAGAAGAGCGCGCAGCAGGCCTGGACCTGCGGCGAGTGTACGCGCGGTCTGCACGTGTGCCAGAGCTGCGGGTTCATGGGCCAGGATGCGCGCGATCTGCTCAAGTGCTCGCTGGACGACTGCGGCTTCTACTTCCACCCAAACTGCCTGCCTGCAGCCGTGCTCCAGCACCAGAGCGTGCTGGTGTGTCCGCGGCACGCCTGCAGCCAGTGTCACAGCGTGGAAACCGACATGCGTAAGTGCCAGAGCTGCACGCAGTGCGTGACCATGAAGCATCGCCAGTGCCCCGCCCCGCCTCAGGATTCTAGCAGCACCAGCACCGGCGATGAGCACTTCTTCACATGCGCCAAGCACACTGGCACGACGGTCAAGGCCTCGCTCGCCATGAAGACCCGACTGGCGCAGGGCGACTTGGTGCTGGTGCTTGAGTACGACAATGCGCTGCTGCCCGAGAACGCCAAGAGCGCGGCCCCGCAGGCATTCAACCAGTGGGGCGTGGTGCTCAACGCCGAAGACATTGACCGCAGCAGCCAATTGCTGAGCGTGAGCCTCTTCTCGGACGGCAGTGTGATCGCTGTGGGCAACCGCTACGTGACGTTCCTGGCCAGCATGAACTCGTTCGCCAGCCCGGAGGTCATGCTGCGCACGAGCATCAAGTGGCATGCGCTCACGGAGTGGAATCTGCGCCAGCTCGAGCCTGGCAACACCGACACACCGGCCGCCGTGGCGCTCGCGACCTGCCAGGCGTTCCGAGCGCGCACCGAAGCGCTGCTGTTGACGCTGCCACAACTGCAGGAGGACGCCGCGCGAGGCGTCAGCTTTGGCCAGCAGCATGCGGCGACCATGCGGCCGTTGGGCAGCACCGACGCGCCCATGTACGTCTTCCTGGACACGCGCGGCGGCTCTCGCAGCAGCGTGAACGCGCTGGCGCAGCTTCGCATTGGAGAACGCGTGGAGAACGGCAGTGGCGGCAGCGAGGCGCACGACGTTGACATGGCCGATGTCCAGGCCTCTACGACGCGCTCTTCGTCTACCGAGAGATCGACTGGCGCTGTGAATGGCTCCGCACCGTCGCCGTCCCAGCCGACAGACAGTAATAACGCGCCGGTCGATGGATCTCCGGAGGTCTCGGCGCTCACAGCGGCCGTGGGGAGCCAAGTGGTGACCAAGATCGTGTTCGATGTCGTCTCGCAGGC
>JAADVF010000952.1:0-10920 GCA_023334555.1 Elongisporangium undulatum | reverse complement strand
CATGGTGCTGGGCCACTTGCTCTCGGCCATCACGTTCACTGTGGGCTGTGACGGCAACACGGACAACTCTGGCTGCCCCAAGTCCGCTGGCTACGTCATCGTGCTGGGCACGGCCTTCTTCGTGTTCAACTTTGCCATCAGTTGGGGCCCCGTCTGCTGGATCTACCCAGCCGAGATCTTCCCCATGAAGGTGCGCTCCACAGCCGTGTCGTTCTCCACCATGGCCAACTGGGTCATGGGCGTCGTCATGACATACGTGGTCAAGCTCTTCCCGTCGCTCAACATCAACGGCGTCTTCTTCCTCTTCACGGCCACGTGCTGCGTGTCCGGCACCTTCGTGTTCTTCTTCTGCCCGGAGACCAAGGGCATGCTGCTGGAAGACATCGAGGCGCTGTTCACGGCTGGCGGCAAGACCACCACGTCGCCCAAGTACCAGGAGACCGAGACGCCGCCGCCGCGCGCCATGGTCTAGGATGGATACACATATAGCCCAAGGCTTGTGTCGTTTAACATACTTATGAATGGAGACTCTTTTTTCTACTCTTACGTTTGCTTGGAGTGAATCTTTATGCTTATGTGAGCACGGGTTTAAATGAACGATGGCATTAGATGATAATATGAGTTTGTAAACACGTAAGAGTGGAAACACATATCCGCACGACTTGCTCAGTGAAAAAAAGTCTCATACGATCGCATTAACACCTGTGTGAAGAGTGCTCGTGCCCTGATCCACTCTTTTTGGCCAATCACTGCATAGAAAAACAGCGAAAGGCGGTTCAATCAAAAATTGAACGTGAACCCATGGATCGCGGTCAGAATCAGCTGTCCAGAACGCGAAGAGGACGCTTCGCTTTCTTACCAGAATCCGCCCCCCCGATGGTTGGCATGGCTATGGCATCCGGCTTCCGACGAATACGCGTAGCCTCTCGAGTCCTCGCACACGCGTGGCAGCTTGCTTCGAGCGTGCTCAGCATCCTGCTGCTGCTCACGCTCTTGTCCAAGCTGTTCCTGGTCACATTGATGCTCCGCGAGGAGTTGGTGAGTCCGCTGGATCATGAATGCAGATTGAAAGCAGTCACGTTCACGAGTCTACTGTAGTGTAGAAGCTGCTCATATAAGCTGTAGTAATACATGTAGACTGCGACATGGTTCAAATCACAAGAGTACATTCATTACCAATGCAAGGAAATGCCATCTACACGAGCTACGACAAGCCGAGCTTAAGCCAGGATCGGGATGTACAGAGGCTCCTCCTGCACGAACGGCAGGGCCGCGATCTGCTGCACCATTTGTCGCACGCGCGAGATGGACGCCTGGTCTGTCGTGACCACGAACTGCACGTTGTCGCGGTCCACGATGGGCGACTGCAGGATCGAGTAGATCGAGACGTTGTTCTCCTCGGCCAGCTGGCCGATGGCGCGGATGATGCCGACGCCGTCCGAGATCTTGATGCGCACGAAGAAGTGCGACTCGTAGTCCGGCTGCAGCACCGTGGGCGTCGAGGCCTTGAGCGGGTCGAACGGCGCCTCGCCGCGCGCGAGCTGGATCACGTCGTTCACGACCGAGTTGGCGGTCGGGAAGCGGCCGGCGCCCTGGCCCACATACGCGCTGCTGTCGAGGTTGCTGGAGCGCACGTTCACGATGTTGGCAGCGCCGCCGATGGAAGCGATGACGTTGGAGCGCGGCACGACCACGGGCGACACGTAGACAGCGACTTCCTGCGGGGTGCCCTTCTCCACGTCGGCATCCTTGAGCAGCTTGGCCACGCCCAGCAGCTTGATCGTACTGTCCATCATGCCGGCGTACTCAAAGTCCACGGCGCTGATGCGCGAGATGCCCGTGGTCGGGATCTCGGCCGGCTTGACGATGCTGCCGAAGCCAAGCTTGGCCAGGATGGCGATCTTGGACTGCACGTCAAAGCCGTCCACGTCGGCGCTCGGGTTTGCCTCGGCGAAGCCCAGGTCCTGGGCCTCCTTGAGCACGGCGTCGTAGGCCACGCCCTCGTGCTCCATCTTGGACAGCATGTAGTTGGTCGTGCCGTTCATGATGCCGGCCACCTCGGTGATGCGGTCGCCCGTGTAGGCGTTCTGCAGCGTGTGGATGATGGGGATGCCGCCGGCCACCGAGGCCTCGTAGCCGAAGCGCACGTCCGGGTGCGCGGCCAGCAGCTCGAGGATTTCGGGCATGAAGTTGGCCACGAGCGCCTTGTTGGCCGTGATCACGTGCTTGCCGCTGCGGATGGCCGCGAACACCACGTCCTTGGCGTCCGTCACACCGCCCATGAGCTCGATGATGCAGTTGATGCTGCTATCGCCCAAGATGTCCTGGTAGCTGCTCGTGAACGACGTGCTGGCCGCGTTGAAGTGCTTGAGCCCGCGGTCGCGCGTGACGTTCTGCACGCAGATCTTGGACACGAGCGCCTGCACGCCCTGGGCCTGCAGCTGCGCGATCTTGCGGGGGTTGTGCAGCAGCTCGAACACGCCGCCGCCCACGGTGCCGCAGCCGAACATGCCGATGTTGAGCTTGACCATCGTGTGTGTCTTAGAGAGAGGTGTGATCTGCCGGATCGGGGGAGAGACTGAAAATGAAAGAGATGGGTTTAGTTTGGCGATTCGTTGGCGGGCGAACTTAGTGACACGCTTGGTTTTCGCAAACAACCGGCCATCAGTGCGAACTTAACAGAGCACAATGTGATAACGTAACTTTTATCTTAGGACGAGAGTAACCCTGTTTGAAACGCCATATAATTACGGAATGAGCTGCACCAAATATGCAAAATTACAGATTATAGGCGTAACCATTTGGTCACGGTCGATGCGAACGTAACCCAGTTTAGATGACATGGCGGATCGTCAGTGAGATGCGCGTGCCGTCCTGCACCTGGTCGATGCTGTGGAGGTACTTGGTGTACGCCTCTTCAGTGAACAGCAACAGGCTGCGCTGCTCTAGCCAGAAGCTGAAGTGGTGCTGGTCCTCTACGTCTGCCTCCTGCTCCGTCGCGCCCCTGAGCACGCGATGCGGCTGGAACGTCACGCGCGATCGAGCGCCTGTGCTCACGATAGCCACGAACGGGAAGTAGCTCGGCCCGTCCTCATGCGGCATGATGCCGTCGCCCACGCCGTACTCTAAAAAGACGTGGTCATTAGCTTCGTACAGTACGCGTCCGAGCGTTAGCAGCTTTTACTACGTGGCTTACCATTGATGAGCACGTGGTTGGGCGTGTGCTCTGCACTGAACACGCCCGCGTCCACGAGCGACTGGCCGATCTGCAGCAACCAGGAAGGCAGTGGCTCTGGCGCAAACGGAGCCTTGACTTCGCCGCCCCACTTCTGCAGCCGCCGGTGCTTGAGCTGGACCCAAATGGCGCTGTCGGGAACCGCGTACACCCGCTCCAGGACAGCGGCTTCCTCCTCATGCGAGATCCAGTCGGGGACGTAGTAGACGCTGGGGATGGAGCCCTTGCGGAAGGGCTCTAGATCCATTGGCAGCCTAAGATATGCACGACATGCATGAGTCATGGATGATCACTGGCTAGCCTCCGTCAAAACGGCGGACGCACCGTTGCGCCCAGCAGCGCAGGGGCAGCCCTGGAACCCACGCATCCGCCGCCTCCGTCTGCTCCTCCTCGGGTTGCTGATCCTTGGCGCTCGCAGGTGCTTGCGCTTCCGCCGCCGTGGCCTTCTCCTTGGCTCGGCGCCGCTCCTCGCGCAGCAATTGGCGGAAGTCCATGCTCCTTGTCTATGTTTAGGCCCAGACGGAATCAGAAATGCCAAGGATAGATAGCGATCATGGCGGCCCCGCGTCAAGAGGTTCTGAGACACAAGCGAGAGCGCCATGTACTCGCTGGACGTGGCGCGATGGCGGGAGCGCATGGCGGACCAGCACGCCAAGCGTATGGCCGCCAAGCAGCCGCTGACCACGGCCAACGGTCAGCTGCCGCATGTCGAGAGTCAGGACAGGCGCACCAAGCAGCTCTACGGCAAGACCACGTACGTGCCGCTGCTGTCTGCATGCATAGCTTTCCCCAGCTGATCGCATGGCCAAAGCCAGGAGATGTACGAGTCCTATCTGGACCGCGTGGGCCACTGGATCCAAGAAGCGCCCAGCAAGGACTGGACCAAGGACTACGCCAAAGAGACCACCTACGAGCGGACCTACATGTACGTCCGTCCCCTGCTGCCTCTGCTGTCTTGAGCGTTGGATTAATTGACTCAGGCGGCTGTCGCTGTTAGGCCGCGCGTGCGGCGGAAGGAGCTAGAGCATGGCGGGCCCGTGGTCAAGATCGGCGTCTACTCGCCGCGTGGGGTCTACCGAGGCGGCGGCCAGTGCGTGCGCCGCGAGCCCGAGAAGCCCGTGGACGAGGCCACGCAGACCCGCGAGGTGTACAAGTTGCGCATCCGCAACTTTGAGATCGCACGCGACAAGGACAAGGAGATCCAGCCGCCCATGGTGCTAGCCAAGAACAAGCCGCTCGAGTGCGGCAAGTACTTTGTGCAGGACGTGCTCAACAGCTACGACAGCCCTCAGCGCGGCAACAACAATCAGCAGCAGTCCGCCGCAAGCTCTGTCACCAAGCGCAAGTGCGAGGGCCAGAGCTGCTGCTGCTCGCCCGAGCGGGACGAGGACGGAAACGCGGCCACGCACTACTACAACCACCCAATCCCGCCCAAGTTCCGCCCCACGGCGCCGCATGAGCCGCCCATGACGGCCGAGTACGTCGCGTCGCCGCAATGGCGCACGCGCAAGCCGCAGAAATGGGTCGCGGGCGAGTTTGTGGCCACAGTGGCGTCCACGAACCCACACACGGCCACGCAGATCGGCATCTCGGGCCAGCCGTACTCGCCCACAGTGCTCATCAGCGACAAGTTTGTGCCGCCACGGCCGAGCCTCTCGAGCTCCTCGCCTGTGCTGGACGCCTACGTAAGCAGCAGCGCTTGTGGATGCCTCTCTGTCTATGCAGCCTGATGATCTGTCTCTTGCTGAGCCCAGGAGCACGAGCGTCGATCCAAGACCGCAGCGGCGCAGGCCCATCGGCCGATGCAGCGCACGGACAAGAGCTACTTCACGTCTATGTGGACAGAGCCACCGCCGGGGAGCCCGCCCCGAAGCCCCGAGCGGAGCCAGCAGCCGCCGTCCTCGCCGTCCAAGGCGGGCGGTCGGTCGCTCATGTTCGCGCTGCAGACAGAAGGCGCGATCAAGAGCGGCAAGACGCGGCGATTCCAGAGCTCTCCCAGGAAAACGGCGGCGTCCGTCACAGCACGACAATAGCAAACTCCTCTCTCTCTCGTTCTCTGGCATCGAGTGTCTATTATCTCCCTCTTGGCGCTCTGATCGCGTTGGGAGGCAGACGCATGCACGTCACTTACTGGAAGGACAGCAGCTCGACCTCGAAGATGAGCGTGGCCTTGGGCGGGATGACCGGCGGGTAGCCGCGCTCGCCGTAGGCGTACTCGTGCGGCAGCGTGAGCTTGGCCACCTGGCCCAGGCTCATCTTGGCCACGCCCTCGTCCCAGCCGCGGATCACCTGGCCGGCGCCCAGACGGAACTCGAACGGGCGAGCGCGGTCGCGGCTCGAGTCGAACTTGGAGCCGTCCAGCAGCGTGCCGACGTAGTGCACGCGCACGGTGTTGCCCGGCTTGGGGAAGTTGGTGCCGTCACTGGGCACGAGAAGGGCGGTTAGAGCCATGGAGTCATGGGGTCATGGGGCCATGGGGCTGCGTGTCCTACGTACCCGGCCTTGATGGTCTCGATCTCGAAGCCCGACATGTTGCTTGCAGATTCCTCCTATTGGTTTCTGAGCCATTAATTTGCGCCCGTCCGTAGAGGACACCTGGGGTTATAGGTCTTGCGTTCAGGGTACACAATGGCTTTAGGAAAAATAGAAAGTTATTTTAATAAAAACTGGGTGTTGAAAGATGGAGAAACTACGACGCTGGCATCAGCCGCCTCCAGCTCTCTGCGCACTGGATACTGGAGCTTCAATCGCTTTCAGTGCAGCTGGATAAGGGCAGAAGGTGCTTGATGCGACCGTCGTCTAGGCTGTTTGTGGCGCCTAGACGCTCACGGGGGGCGCCATAGGCACCTTGCCAGCCTCTAGGTCCGTGGAGCGGATGACCTTCGGAGACGGTGCACCAGTGGCCACGGCCGGGTTCTTCTCGGGTGTGGCTTTCGGGTCGATCGTGAGGCCTTCCTTGATGATGACGTTGCGGTGCTTGATCACCACGATCGCAAAGGCCATCTACAGCGCAATCGATACGATTAGTACTCGTGCAAAAGGACGCGAAGGATACAAGAGCTACGTACGTAGAGCACAAACATAAAGAAGGAGAAGACCGATCCGGCGTCGTTCGAGTGCACGCTCGTGCTGGAGCTGCCAGCGTCGCGCTCCTGACGGGCCAGGTACGCGGCGCCGGCGAAGAGCACCGAGAGCGAGAACATCTGAAACGACATCATGATGACCACACCGATGAAGAAGCCCACGGCCAGCGGGGTCTGGTACTTGCGCATGACCATCGTGCCGCCCACGGAAAGACCGAGGATGAGGAACATGGCCCAGATGCCCACGAAGCCGAGCGACTTGGAGTCGGCCGTACCGCTGCCGTTGTTGTTCACGGCCGCGACGATCGCAGCAAGCGCGTACATGAAACCAAAGATCTAAGCGCACGAAACGACCGCGTCAATGCCGAGATCAACGCATACGCATATATGCTGGGCACAGCAAGTTCGCACCAGCGTGATGAACCAAAGGTACGTGATCAGCAGCTTGGGGTTATTGCAGCAGGCGCGCGCCTTTTCCTTCGCTTCCGCCGCCTGAATCGCCATCTACGTCAACAGCAGCACGAGTGAGCCGCCTCCTGCCTGTGGGTATTCTGCGCCACGGTCATGCATAAGGAACAGCTTGATGCGGCTGCACTGCACTGCACTGCTGCTCCATGGCGGTGGGTCTGCGTGGGTCTGCGTGGGTCTGCGTACCTTCTCGGTCCTGGGAGCTGCTTGACTTGCCACTCAGCGGCTTGCTTTTGGGAAATGACCCACGCGGAGCGAGAAAAAGCTCGCCATGGAGGAAACTAACATATAAATTACCGACCCATCAACCCACGGATGCGAACGGGTGACAAACCCATTTGACCCGTTTAAGTCCAAAGTTGGTGGCAGCTTGTACCTACGGTTCACGGGTGGGTGGGCAAACGGGTTTGAAGACGGACCATGGCCTGCCTTCATGGGCCGTTTCCTGGCGTTGGGCTATTCTGGAGAAGTCGTTTCACTGGGTTTCGTGTGCATTCTAAAAATAGCTTCTGGGCTGTCTTTTTGCCATGTGGGGAAAGGGCTGTAAATAAATAAATAAATTTCCAGCGGGCTGAAAATTACTTCCTCAGAGTGAACCCATGTGGTGGCACGATAAATCCGTCCTGTCTAAACCGATAGTGCAGCGTACAGTAGATGGGACAAGCGAGCCATGGGACGAGGAGCATGACCCAAGGCGACTGGCTACGTGACACGTGCAGAAGAAAAGGATCCCTCTAATAGACACTCGCATTGGCGTTGGGCATGAAGCGCCCCATTCCCCCCATTCTCCACTGTGCCTTCGGCCCCAATTGATATGCAAATGGGACTCTGAGGAACGTGTGGCTGTGGACGATTGCTCAATTGGCTCGGCAGTCTCATCTGCCCCATTGCTCCTCCTCCTGCTGCTAAAGCTGGCTGGTGTGAAGATACCGCTCCTGGCATTTTTAGGCTTGCATTTCGCATTCCACGCGAGTTCCTCTGCTCCCCAAAAGAGATCTCTCCAGTGCACCAAGGCTCTTCAAAATAGATCCGCAATGGATGACGGCCAAGCGGAAGATCGCTCCTGTCTTTGTCAAACATGGCTACGTTGGCCCAAGCGTCTCTTCATCCGACGCAGCTTCCGTCCGGCCACGCGTCTTGCACTCACGCACTCATTCAGCAACGCACCTTGCGGGGGCGCAATCATCTCGAGACCGGACTGACACACTCTGACTGGTGCGCAGAAGAAGAGAACAATTGCGGGCGCATCCTCCCTGCTTGGCTGGCTGTGGTCGTATCTCAGCGGTCCCCTTCGTCTCTCCCTCACTCCCTCCTCACGAGTCGCCCGTTTGTGGGCTCGGTCGTTTCTCTCGCACCGTGAGAAAACCCAACAGGATCGGATCGCCGGCTGTGAGTGGCAGCCATTTGCGGATCGGTGCACCCGAGAACAGACAGCGGTGGCGGGGCAGAGCGCAACTCGGCGCCACGGGAGCGCATGATGTGCTTCCGACATCTCGCGCAGCGATTCATGACGCGCTTCAAGACCAAGCGCCTGCTCACGCGGCGCAGCGGCGAGCTCTTCGACAGCATCCAGCTCTCGACCAAGCACCGAGTGATCAGCCAACGCCAGCAGCAACAGCAACAGGCGTATTTCGCCCAGGCCGAGCGAATGCGAGGCGGCGCACAGCAGCGTCGACGATCCAGCATCAGCGGGCTTGAGGATCCGTTCGAGATGTGGGACTACATCTACCCTCAGTACCTGCGTCCAGCCTACGCCAACGAGTGGATCTGAAGAGCGCACTGTGTGTGTGTGCGTGTCTTGCGTCCCAAGTGAGTCGATCAATGTCCAAGCGTCCTAAGTTAATGCAGCAGGCCAGAGAGCCGTAAGCCTGGCGCACCGTTCGGTAATACACATGGAGCCCAGCCTTCCTCTGTGCTGCCTGCAAGCCCCAGCGCTCATGACATGCTTCCTGCTGGTGCGTCGTCGCGCCGCGTCACCACCAGCGGGGAAGCTCCAGCCACCAGCCAATCGAAACTGAACCAAGATCTGAAACTTCAAGCGTATTTATCTCAAAACCAGGTGTAACATCAGCCAATATATTCAGTACACGGCCCCGTTCTCGATCAACTTGAACCTATGAAATCAACCGTGTTTTGCAAAACCAAGAACCAATTTCGTGTTTTTGCGGCGGCCGCAATTGCCACTGAACCCTTTGGTTCGAAACGCTTGGAGTTGCACTTGCCATCGTTCCAGTGATACGCAAGGGGGTCGAAAGATGAGTGTCGCTCTCGGGCTCTGAACCCATTCGACCGCTAGAGGACGGACGAACAGAACGCGTGAAGAGAGGGAGAGCGCTCGCCTTCATGTCGCTGGAACCGACGGACTTGCCCAAGAGCTTTTGAGTCGTACCCGAACCGGAACATCGGATGGTCCCAGAATAGCACCAGGATCGCGTACAAGCAGCCCATGGCCACGTACTCGGAAACATGTCCACGTACCTCTCAGCCGCGTAGTAGTGCAGCAACTGCGTTTTCCAGGTCACAAACGCCAGGTCATGCTCCAGTCGCTTCTGCATGCCTCCATGTACCTCCTCGCTCTGATGCGTGTCCACATTGTCCGTATTCCTAGTCGCTGCTGAAGTGGTTGTTATCCGGCTTCGCTCCTCGCGGTGTATCTGGCGCTTTATCATGACGGCCTTACCGACTCTCATAGCGATCTCAAGCACGGCCGTTGAAAGCATGCCCGAGATCGTGGTGCCGAGACTCTGCGCGCGCAGCATCATGATGGACATGTGCGTGTGGATAAGAATGGTCAAGATGCCTATAAACGAGGCCATAATTGCCACGCTCTGTACTTTCTTCACGAAAATGGTGCGCTTGGCGGCTTCCTGCAAGCCCATCTTGAGCACAAGGCTGCCGACCATGAACGCAGCCATGCCGATCGTACTGGATATCTGCATGAAGTCCGTGACGTAGGCATACACGGCGGCTGTCAGGACATTGCCCAAGCTGAAGCAGTACGTTATCAGCCACGCGCAGCATGAGCTGGCCAAGGCATTGCGCATGAGCGAACCGAGCGTTCGTGCCACAGACCCCGTCGTTGCTTGGAGTGAGCTTCTGATTTTGCTCAGTTCTTGCGTGAAAATGGTTGACAAAGCGGTAAATGAAGCGGTAGATGAGAATCGTCGGTTGAGAACACTGGGAGCTCGCGTCGACGGCCCCTTATGAATCGATGGCGCTTCATGTGTGTCCATTGGGAGTATCGCTTGGACGCGCATTGGATCTGAGACTGCCTGGTCGATTTTTCAATCACAATTATAACGGGGAAGGAGCTTATAGCTGCCTTTTTTTGCTGTTGTCTTGAACTTCGGTGCGCTTGAAGGACTTGCTATCGAACAGGCGTCTCGCTCCATATCTGTCGTTGGTTTGGGCTGTTTTTCATCATTTATTGTGCATTAATAACCCATGAGCATCCCAAGCGTTGCGCTGAATGCCCACACGCTCGCGTAGTGACGCTCGCAAACTATCAAGAGCCATAGTCAGAATCGAGTGCCGCGACGATTGCTGTTGTAGTATCGTTCTCTTGAACCGGACGTTCATTTCGTACCACTCGATAGAATAGTATAAGGAAGGATCAATCATAGAGCTCAAACTCTGGATCCAGAATTCGTGAGCAAATCGATTGTCATGACAGCTAGCCCCAGCTGATTTGCGCGCAAACGCCAAGGGATGACTTCATTGAACTCATGTTTGCTTCCTGGATGACCATATATCGCTCTGTTTCGTTTGCAGCTGCTGGGTTTCGAGAGCATTGGGATCGTATCATGTACGAAGGACTGAAGTCGCCAAGATCCACAGTGTACTTTTACTCTCCCCGTGGAAATGCGTTTGCTCTGCATGAGATCTTTGGCCACTTCCTGCGTACAAATGGTAAGCGCAACGCTTCCGATAAGAAGTGCTGTCATGGATTATATATGGAGGGGGCTTTTGTGAGGCAAGCATACACAATTACACCAAGGAATGTCGCGAAGTCTTTCCAGATATTGCCTGAAAAATAGCAAGGCCAGGATGTTGGATACTGGAGTTGAAGATAACCAGTTTGTTATCTGGCTGGTTTTTCACGGCGATAGACACCACTATAGCCGCAGTTCCATT
>JAADVF010000951.1:0-10923 GCA_023334555.1 Elongisporangium undulatum | reverse complement strand
TTTATTCAGATGCAAGTCTTTATTTTCTTTCCACCGTTCCAACAGTCGCGAATGCGTAGCTATCTTATCGCCAAATCGGGCCTGGGGCTGGAGCCACGCAATGTAGACTGGTCTATATGAGAGAAGACAGCAAGACATAACTGGCGTAACCAAATCCAAGGGGATAATACTTGGACGAGTTCATAAGGTTCGATATCTTCGACCAGTTTCAAACGTAGCACCAATTAGTACTTCTCTTCGATGAACTTTATCGTCTTGGTACTGCCTTCTTGCTTCTTGAAAAACGACCTACCATCGTCCACCAAGCTACTACGTACTTCCTGTGAAATCCGAAAACTCGCACTGGTTTTCAGGGTAAAACGAGAATTTGTTGACAGAATTGTATCCAGGTTTTCCTTTTGTGCGTCGGCAGTTGCTGAGGAGCTTGGATAAGGACGGACGATACAAGTGACATTCGCTGCAACCCATGCACGTGAAGGATACCGAATGACCTCTCCAAGACAGCTTTAAAGACTGAGATTCAGATTCCGTTATTGTTCACTTGCGTACCAATTCCCGTATTTTCAATTGCGCAATTTGGTTAATCGTTCTTGAATATTTCAATCGAATTTCGAAGGCGAAATTTAGAGTAGTTGCGGATAGAAGCCGCGATTTTCCACGACACTGCAGGCTGAATTTTTGCCGTTGCGCTAGAGATTAATGTAGCCTTTGCCACCCAATGCATTGCCCCACTGGTTGCGCAGAGGAAACGAGTTGGGAAGATAGTCAACATCTAACACTCCATGGTTCACATGATCGTTGGCCCTGAGGATTGGAATCCGATCGTTTCCAGGCTTCGAACTCTCGCTGGAGCGTGGGGCGTTCCTGGAGAAACTGGTGCTGGTGGTGCGGAGGGATTTCCACGGTAGTTTAGGCGATATAAGAAAGCGAGCGTCGAAAACAGTGATGCAAGCCGCAAGGTCTTCATGACGGACTTGAACGGAGCTGCAGTGTTGATCTTGTGAATGTCGATTGATTTGTGGTATGACCACCATGGCAGCCATTGGGAGTGGGTTCGCGTCGCACCAAGTCAACTGGCTTCAACAAGGAGCTTTCGTCGTCGTGGGGGTCAAATGACAATCATGGACGCTACTCCAAGCCGGAGCTCATGGCAACGATCCCACAGGCAGATTCACAGTCGTTGTGCTGGAGGTAGATGAATAGCCCCACTCTTCCTCCCACTGGTTGCGCAGATGCCGACAGACGACACGCCATGGTTTCTTGTGGTAGTGGTTCGACAGGACTGCATGGCCCCACCAGCGTGATGCTTGGACACAGTGTCACTAGCGATTGCGCATCGACCACCAAAAGTGTGAACAGGGAGTCGGTTGACATGATCGCCACGATTGGCATAGGTCAGACGAATGGAGCTCATTCTCACGCGCCAGCCTCTGAGCGCTCTCAGGCGGAGAGCTCGTGCCCAAGCGTCGCACGCTCCTGGAGAAACCGCTGCTGATGGTGAAGACAGCATTCTACGGCCGCCTGGGGGAAGGAAGCGAAAGCGCATGTAACCAGCAATAGCCGAATGGCTCAAGGGCTTCATGATGCGCTGTGCATGAGCTTGTCCTGGAGCCAGCGTGTCGCGGGTTTGGAGCTTTGACTTGGATCATGGTCGGTCTGAAAAACCTTGTGGATGCGGTGTTTACTCTGTGTATCAAGCATATTCATTGGTCAAAATACAATTTATTCACATCTGATTGGTTCAAAACAAGGCAACTACGGACTCGGGACGTCAAAGCCGTTGCTGGGGATCATGGCGCCGTACCAGAGCGCCGACTTCTTGGGCACGCGCTCGAAGGTCTCGTAGTCCACCCACGTGATGCCGAAGCGCTTGCTGTAGCCGGCCGCCCACTCGTAGTTGTCGATGAACGACCAGGCGAAGTAACTGCGCACGTCGGCGCCCTGCTGGATGGCCTCGTGCATGGCCGCGATGTACGACTTGTAGTAGTCCAGGCGGAAGTCGTCGTTGATGGCCTCTTCCTTGCTGTTGCCGGCCCAGGCGCAGCCGTTCTCTGTTACGTGGATGCCACCCTGCGGGCTGTAGCGGTCCTGGATCCACAGCAACAGCTTCTTGAAGCCCCAGGGCACGACGTCCCAGCCCATGTCGGTCTTCTTCCACGCGTCGTCCGACGTCAGCTCCACGCCCTGGTCGGCCAGGAACCCGCCCGTCTCGTCGCTTGGCGCTGGCGCTGGCCAGTCCTTGCTGGGTGATGCGTACGTGGTGCTGTAGTGGTTCAGGCCGATGAAGTCAGCGCTGTCCTTAAGCAGCGCCTTCTCCTCGTCCGTGAACTTCGGCAGGCGGTCGCCGCACCGGTCGCGCATGGACTGTGGGTAGTCTCCCAAGTAGATTGGGTCCGCGAACCAGCCTAGGCAGAACTCCAGCGCCCGCTGTGCGGCTTCAGCGTTCAGCTGCTGCTCCACGGGATCCTCGCTGGGCTTGGGTTCGCGCCAGTTGCAGTTGAACGTGATGCCGATCTTGCCGCCCTGGAGCTGCTTGAACTCGCGGCGGTAGATGTCGACCACCTTGGCATGCGCGATCATGAGGTTGTGGCCCACGTGGTAGGACTCGAAGTGCTTGTTGTGCGATCGGCCGGGCGCCATGACTCCGAGGTTGTAGCCCAGGAACGAGATGATCCAGGGCTCGTTGATGGTGAGCCACGTCTTGACGCGGTCGCCGAAGCGCTCGAAGCACACGCGGGAGTACTCGACGAACGCGTCGTGGATGTGCTTGCCGCCGAGCCAGCCGTCAAACTCCATCTGCAGACGCAGCGGCAGGTCCCAGTGGTACAGCGTGGCCAACGGCTCGATGCCATTGGCCAGCAGCTCGTCGATCAGGTTGTTGTAGAACGCCACGCCCTCCTCGTTCACTTGGCCCGTGCCGGCCGGCAGGATGCGCGGCCAGGCGATGGAGAAGCGGTAGGACTTTAGCCCCATCTTCTTCATCAGCTGCACGTCTTCCTTGTAGCGGTGGTAGTGGTCCACGGCGAACTCGCCAGACTCCATGTTCACGGTCTTGCCGGCGTGCGCGCGAACGCGTCCCAGATGCAGTCGCCGCGGCCGCCCTCGTTCACGGCGCCCTCGACCTGGTACGAGGCCGTGGCGGCGCCCCAGACGAAGCCCTCGGGGAACTGGATGCGCTTGGAGGTCATGGCTGCTACTGCTTGTGGAGGAAGAGATTGCCGAATGGATGCGCGGCACAGTGTAATGGCCTGGGCTTCTGCTGCGTCATTGAACTTGCGCGAGCGGAGCCCGCATCATCAGGCGGCTGGGATTATGCGTGCTTGACCTGGGAGCAGGAGCTGCTCATCGACAATCATTCCATGCACATCATCCAGGATCAGGTGGCAGAAAAGAGCCACTTGCCTATCAACTGCACCCACGAGGACTTTGATTGCACGCAGACTCAGACGCTCACGAGGACAAAGCACACACATCGCAACCGCGTCAAAGTGTGTACCTCGCTCAATACGATCGAAGGGACATTTGGAACAAACCGCAACGGCTTTGACAGGGTATTTGCTGTTACCCGGTTGGAAGCCGAAAACCGGTAAGAATGCGGAGGTTGCGCCAATCTGGCCATCTCATTTGAGCAGCCTCCTTCTCGAAGAGCCTGCGCCTCTGTCATATATGTTTGAATACACATAATCGACTTGGGAAGGGATAACATACCGACACCGGATTCTTCGCCGAAACGTCCGCGCGCTGGGAAGGAAATTTCAGTTGACGACCAGACGCAGCCGAGGATCTGTGTTACGCACCCAACACTTGGTGCTGGTTACGTACCCCTAATTGTTGGTCACACCGTCTGTATCAGCCACAACTTGTAGCTGATGCAGAGGATAAATCTTCTCATGAACCAGTAACCAGCGACTATAACAGCCGACTATCTTGGCTCTCGGTATACAGACTTATTAATAACAGCACAGGCATAGAAATGCATCAGTACAGAACGACGTAACCACCGTTATCCTTGCTGTTTGTCTATCATCATAGTAACCGAGCGATATACGTATTCTGATAATAGATCATGTATATCAAAGCAGCCGGGTACACACAATCCTCACTTCAACATAGAGCTTGGAGAAGTAAACTGGCGACTTTCTCCATTGAAATCCAGCCGTATCGGTTGCGCATAGACTGCAAGAAGTCGCACGTAGATCGGGTCCACGAACCCTCTCCGTCGCGCGGCTTCAAATATAACCGTTCATTGGTTCTATCCCTCGAAGTTGCCGCTAGTCGACGGCCAGCATACTCAGCATGTAACACCAGCGCCTTTGCCGAATGCTCCGCGCACCAAGGCGAAATTTTTCAGTTGGTGACCGGTCGCAAGAGGATACACTCGCCCAAGTGATCTCGGTTTGGCTGCGCGCGAACGTACCTCTTGGATGCCAAGGATACGCCACGCAAGCAGCTCGCACCGAACAGGCGTTCGCTTTAAATGCGAAGTTTCAGAGTGATCGATTTTCGGTGCGAATATAGTACTGAGTGATCACAGAGGATATGATATTGCGAGCACCCACGATGTGCATTAAACGCGTGTGCTATCCTTCGAAAGCCAGTCTGCGCTTGAATTTACTGGAGGACTGACCACTGTTGTCACCTAACCACTTCATCTTGAGCCGGGCGGGCGGGCACCTTTTAAAGAACAATCACAAGCTCTTCTGCTCGTAGGAACAGAAAGTCATCGTATATTGAGCTCTAAACGCCTAGTTGTACTCTACTACACACTGTGAAACGAGCCGCAGGATTTCAAACCCGATCCAAAAGTAGACGTAACAGTTGTCCAAAAATCGCGCTTTATCGCCGAATGTTCGGAAAGCGTTGTTCGGCAACCATCGCAAGAGGGTTCACTTACTGGCGTGCGGAACGTTGCTCGACTCGCCGCGCGGGTGTTTCGAACAAAACATGATCTGATCACTCTGTTACGCATTCTTGCGCACGTCTGGCCGTTACTCTCGTTTCAGAATGCTCAGGATCCACTGCCCACGTCGTCGGCGACTGATCTCTGCTGCTGATATGTGGCCCAGTCCAGAGCGGATTCATTCTCCATTTCTCAACACCGGGTTGTTTGCAGACCACAAGGGTTTGTACCCTCCTCCCAGCCCCAGAAAGCTGCGATATCCCAGCAGATCAAATGAAGTTCTCTGCTATCCTCGCCGCCATCGTTGTGTTCTCCTCTGGGGCTGTGGCCTCACTGATTCCAGCCGAGCACCAAGAACGATTCCTCGCTACGAAGTCTTTGCTGACAACCGAGCTCGACGATTGGCTGGCGAGTGCTGCCGGGAAGTATGCGCTGAAGAATGGTTACGTCCCTGCATCTGCCACACCGATTGCTTCCGGAGGCTTGACGGGCACCAGCACCAGCACCGGATCCACTTTAACGGCGGCACAGATCCAGGTAAACCAGTTGGAGCGTTTGTACATGACCAAGCTTTCCATCCTGAAGGCCAAGGCCGCCAACCCGCGCGCCATGTTCTCCACGAACTCTCCGTTTACGCTCATGACCGATGCGGAGTTCACGAACTTTGTCAATAGACCCACGGGCGTGGGTGGCGGCATCGGATTCTACTCATCCTCTACTCCGGATGTGGAACCCGATACGGACACGAACCGTCGACTGGCTACATCAAGACGCACGCCGACACCAACACCAAAACCAACGCCCGCTCCAACACCCGCTCCGACGCCTCCAGTGGACTGGTCTACCTCCTCGTCCTGTGTCTCGCCGGTCAAGAACCAGGGCGCTTGTGGTGATTGCTGGGCTTTCTCGGCCATTGGTGCGCTGGAGAGCGCGTACTGCATGAAGACAGGCAGTCTCACGATCTTTTCGGACCAGCAAGTCACGAGCTGCGATACTGTTTCCAGCGGATGCAACGGAGGATGGCCGCTCTGGGGGCTTAACTACCTCGAGGCCCGTGGCTCCGTCTGCACCAACGCTTCGTACCCGTTTACGTCCGGCGTGGCCGGTGTGACCGGAACGTGCACGGCCGACGCGTGCACGTCTGTGCCGATCACCATGAGCGTCACGAATGTGTCGGCGACGGAGACAGCGCTGGTATCAGCCATCGCCGGTCGCCCCGTGGCCGTTGCGGTGGCGGCAGGCAACACGCAGTGGAAGCAGTATACCAGTGGTGTACTCACGTCGTGCTCGACCTCGACGCTGGACCACGCAGTTCTTGCTGTCGGCTTCACCTCCACGTACTTTCGCCTGAAGAACCAGTGGGGCACGGCTTGGGGCGACAACGGCTACATCAACCTCGCGCGCAATGGAGCCAAGTCGGCCTGCAGCATTGTGAACACGCACAACGTGTACCCAGTGCTGAGCTAGGGATTTGCTTAGTTCTCTTACCCACTCGCTGGCGTACGCCCTTTCCAGATATTCCTTTCACCATGAATACATTACACAGCGTTATCTCGCTACAGTAGTGTAAAGCTGGTCGTTCGTGTCTATGCATTTTGACTACGATCCCGAAGGAGAACATTGTTCCCATGAATCCAGCCAGCGTCTGGAGATCGGAGCCGCGGCAAACCAGTGCTGAACTGGATACCGTTTCATACTGACTACCACTGTTACTCACGACTTTGAAGCCATGCGTGTGTGTGGGTGTGCCCATTTCAGAAGGCCTAGCCCCAGATCTGACTCGATAACCCGGTTAACACAGAAAAGCCTCTATACATGCATACTGTACTCGTCGTGTGTGGCAATCGCTCTCATGTATACGACCAACTCAATTGTGTTCGAGTACTGTACATCAGCGCGTTCTTCTCGAACGCGAATGCATTCCTTAGTTATTGAATGTTGTATACGCTAAATTAGTAGACTTTTGGCCAGAAAGGACTGCACCGCTACAACACCACTGCTGCTTTCGACACAACGCCGCAGAGCAGATCTCCACGGCACGCTGACTTTTATCCATAAGCTGAGATCGTGAGACAATAAATCATACTGTTACCCATAATACTAAGGAAAGAATCCTGCAGATGCATGGATTGGAATGTTCCGCGGCTCCATTCCGTCAACATAGCTACCGTTAGGCGTCAATGCAATTCGGTTGTGCATGCCAAAGCTGAGTAGGTGGTGACAATGCGATACAAAAAGACTTGAGTGCTTCGGCACACGAGATTCAACTGGTTGTTGCCTGTCAATTTTGAACTCACACCTGTACAGTCGGTTCTGTCAACAGGCCGATCTATGCACATGTAGAGGTCGAACAGTCCCACTCTATGGGAGGTATCCGATCGCAACGTGGTGAAGCAAATCGGCAAATCTTCGCCAAGGAGGCATCTCAGCAGCAGAACTGGCAGTCTCTCCGAGTCCGGATGTGTCGATAGTGACCGATCCTTATCAAGTAGAGACGCGCGATCCACACGCTTCGGGCGTGACGTCCGTTTCTTTGCTTCTCACTCTGCAATCCACTGCCATATCAACAGACAGTACCCACGTCGCCTCCCGTTTGACACGCCAGCTCAACCCAGTTACTCACGCTCACCACCATGAAGCTCGCTGTCCTCCTCTCCGCTCTCGTGGCCACGGTCGCTGCTGCCTCAGTCTCCGCTTCGTCTGTCGAGATCCCGGCCGAGCACCACGAGCGGTTCCTGCGTGAGCAGGCTGACCTCGAGTCCGAGCTCAACGCGTGGAAGCAGAGCGCTGCTGGAATCTACGCTCTTGAGCATGGGCTCTACAGCAACACGACCTCGGCACTCGCAGTTGCGGATCAACTCGCGCGCTTCTATCTGACCAAGATCAGCATCGCTGCGGCTGCACTGAAGAACCCGGAGGCCGAGCTCTCGACCGACTCGCCCTTCACGCTCATGACGGAAGAAGAGTTCGCGCAGTTCGTTGGACGCTCCAATCAGTCGGAAACCAACGGCCTGAACGCGCTAAAGGGAGCCGAGAACGTGACCACCATCGCTGCCCCGGAATCTGGCCGCAATCTCGCCACGAGTGTGGACTGGACGACCTCTGGCTGTGTGTCTGCGGTCCGAAACCAAGGATCCTGCGGCGATTGCTGGGCCTTCTCGGCCATCGGCGCGCTCGAGACCGCGTACTGCCTCAAGAAGGGCAACCTCACGCAGTTCTCGGACCAGCAGGTCACCAGCTGCGATACGCAGTCGTCTGGTTGCAGCGGAGGACTGCCCGAGTACGGTCTACAGTACATCCAGAAGCACGGCTCGGTCTGCACGCAGGCCTCCTATCCGTTCACGTCAGGCAAGGCCGCAGAGACCGGGACCTGCTCGGACAGCTCGTGCTCGGCTGTCCCAGTCACCATCGCGTCGATCTCGCTTGTCTCGCAGTCGGAATCGGCTTTGATCAAGGCGATCGCCCAGCAGCCCGTCGCGGTCGCGGTCACGGCCGGCAACACGGAGTGGAAGCAGTACAAGAGCGGCGTTCTGTCGTCCTGCTCCACGACCACGATCGACCACGCGGTCCTGGCCGTGGGCTACACGTCCACCGCGTTCACCATCAAGAACCAGTGGGGCGCGGACTGGGGCAACAACGGCTACATCAGTCTCAAGCGCAACGGCGTCAACTCGGCCTGCCAGGTCGTGAACGACGGCTACAACGTGTACCCGACGCTGCTTTAGATCTACGTTCGCACTGCAATAAAGAAACCTAGTGTGTATTTCCCATGCAGTTACATGCCTTTGCTTTTCGACTCTATAGAACCGGGTAGACGTTGAGCTTGTTGACGACGCCACAGGCCGATTGGTCGCCTGCGCGCTTGAGGTTGATGTAGCCCTTGTCCCCCCAAGCAGAACCCCACTGGTTACGCAGCCGAAACGATTTGTCGTCGTAGCCGACAGCTAGCACTGCATGGTCCAGTTCCGTGGTAGGACAGGACTCCACGACACCGCCGGTGTACTGCTTCCAAACGGCGTTGCCACCAACTACAGCCACAGCCACAGGCTGCTTGGCGATTGCGACCATCAACAGGAACTCGTTGGGCTCGACTTTGGTGACCGATTTGATGCCAACGTTGACAATCGGGCAGCTCACGGCGTTGCACTTGCCAGGCTGCACTGTGCGTCCAGAGGTGTATGGGTAGGCGGCCTCCGTGCACACGCCGCCGTTAGTCATGACGTATTGAAGGGCGTAGGACGGGACCCCACCGGTGCAGGCGTGTGTGTATTTGTCACAGTTGATCAGTTGCTGCTCTGAAAAGAGCTCCAGGTGGCCAGTCTTGAGGCAGTATGCGCTCTCCAGGGCGCCAATGGCCGAAAACGCCCAGCAGGCACCGCAGTTAAGCTGGTTCTTGACCGGCGCCACGCAGGCCGACGACGTGGACCAGTCCACAGATGTGGCCATCTCCTTCAAGGATCTCTCCTGCTCTTCCATGGCCGTGGTCATGTTGACAGCGATGCCAGTGTCTTGTTCCGTGTCGAACGACTCTCTTATGGAACTGCCAACGAAACCCTCAAACTCGGCATCGGTCATGAGCGTGAAGGGGGAGTCGATGGACAGGATCGCGTCTGGGTTGGACTTCTGGTTCTCAGCAATGCTGAGTTTCGTCAAGAATAGGCGGCGCAAGTTTTCGTCGTCTGAGGCATCCGACTCGGTCGTGAACGCGCTCGAGCCGCTTTGGGCGGCAGGCTCCGTGTAGAACCCGTTCTCGAGCGCGAACTGCCCGGCCTCGGAGCGCTTCCAGGCCGCAAGCTCTTGCTCAAGAGTCGATATGTCCTGGAGAAATCGTTCATGGTGGTGCTGAGGGATCTCCACGGTGGCTTGAGCCATCGCCACAGCGATCACAAGCAGAGGGGCGAGATTGGAGATCTTCATGATGGAGATGGAGTGGAAGGCGCTTGCGCAGTAGATTGGATTATGATGAGAGCCTCACGCCCGCATCCTCATGCCAGAGGTACCATGGCCTTCATCGTGTGGGCTGTAGTCATCGTGGCACTGCTATTGCGGCCGTCGCCACTGTCCCAAAGCCTTTGTGGCTCGAAGGTCGTGGGGTCTGGCTTTCTGTCTCATCTATTAGGGGGGGTTCCCTTACCAATTATAGTCATTTATCAAGTGTTAGAATATGTTCGGATTCGTATATAGTCGTTTTAATTATATATCACAAACCAAACTTTCAAGGTTATCATATTGTGAGACCTGTGACGTGGTGCTGTTGGTTGAATCTGATACGAGATCGCAAGCCACACAGTGATAGATACCAACAGTGGGAGGTGCCCTCAAAACGTGACCTCTCTGTCCAACCCAATGATTGCGCTTCTCGTCTCCTATTGGCCGAGAGGTACTAGTCGCTTCAGTCGCTGGCTGTTGCCTACGCACGGTCCTTCGGATCGGTCGTCGCTGCCTGATCGCATCAAGAATGGGAGTCGAAACGACTCAACCGCTTCGCTTCGGTGACCTTTATGGTCCGGTAGGAGCTGATTGATTTCTCCCTCCACAAACAAGTGGACTAGGTTCATGTAGCACATTCAAATCTTGTATTCACTGATTACATATCGAGAGCCTCAGCCAGCTAGCTAATCAGGATCTGAGACCACGATTTTTCCACTCAGTATTGACGGTGGTGGTGGTGCTTCTTGTGCGAGCTGTTGGGCTTGCAGCCGTACACGCCGGTCTTCACGATGCCGCAAGAAGCGCCGTGCTCAAGTCCGGTCTGCGGACCAGGGCATGCTCCGTTCGAGATGTTGGCCACACAGGCCTGGCCAGTCACGCAGAAGACTCCCTCCACGCCCTCCACACTCATGGGCGACTGGTTGGGGCCGTTGCACGTCGCAGCAGCAGGAGCAGCCGTGGCAGGTGGAGCCGTGTTGGGCTTGCAACCGTCCACACCAGTCTTGACCACACCACACGAGGCGCCGTACTGGAGGCCGTCCTGAGGTCCGGGGCAAGATCCACTGGCGATATCTGCCACACAAGCCTGACCG